>OZ005680.1:59488179-59803179 GCA_963930675.1 Gnaphalium uliginosum | reverse complement strand
TATTGGTGCATTTTCTTGATTATTTATGTTTGTATTATGTATTTACATTATTCAATTGATAATACAGTTGATATCTAAATTTATTTACTTTTCTAAAATAGTTCGACGTAGATGATCTTCTTTTGATGTACCATAAAATTAAATATTGTAAATTTGAGATTGTCGTACATCGTACGGGTTTGCATCTATATACTAGCATGATACCTGCGCGTTGCATCGGAATAAAAAATAAATAAGAAATAATGGTGAATCGCAACATTAGGAATCGTGAATAATGTTAGAGTGATGTAATATTATAAAATACTACCATAAATACGTGCTTAGATAAAATGAAATTTACAATCACATGAAGTAATTAATTTTATATATCGTGTAAAATTTGTAGATACTACCACATTTGAAGTGTATACCCTGGGTTGTTTGAGCTTTTTGACAAACTCGAATAACACCTTTGTACTGGAGCTTGATATCCCTTTAGAAAGTGATGCATAAAGTTGACAATGCGAGAATATTGATTCCGGAAAATACTCACCAACATTTTGAAATTGTTACACATTGAACTTTACTGATGAGAAATTTGAAACTCTCGGTTATAAAAATTGACAACAAAATAAGCATGTAGATAAATATAAGAAATACATACTCTACAAAAACACATTTAAGAGTTCATATTTTATTTTTACAAACTTAAAAATTAGTAAAATTGGATAAAAATTAAAATTGAAGGCTTTAGAGGCAGACTCCGAAAGTTGGACAAATTGCATTTGATAGTTTAACAACATGTTCGTCTCATCCCGATTTTTCTGTTCATAATTGGCATATTCCGTAACTCCTGACGGGTCACATGTTATGTTATATGTATATTGTTAGTTAATTATTTAATGATAGTGTTATTGAGAAATTAATAAATGTAGGGGTATTTTAGTAAATTTAAATGATTTATCAAAAACTAATTGCTAATGTTATCGATAAAATAATAATTTATTTCGTAAAAAAAATACTTCAATTGAATTGAAAAGGATTGCATTCATTTCACCTAATTGTGTATTAATTATAAATTAATGAGAAGTATTAAGATGAGTATCACAATTATTATGTGAATTGGATAAAAGGAGTTACATATCTTGAAAAATTATTTAATTTCAAATGATTAGAGAAAATGAAGGTTACGAAGTTACAATTAATTCACATAAATGTGTTATAAAATATCATTAGAAGTATGGTCAAAATAGTAAATTCAATTAGGAACCTTTTAAGGAATTAAGACTAATGGGTCAAATGGTTTATATAGTAGTAAGATATACAGGGTGAGGATCAAGAGGGAAGTAAAAAAATGGGGGAAGGAGGAAAACTATTCTTAGCCATACATTTTGGTCAATTCAAAAGTCAATGCGGTGGCAAAATTATAATAACTCAAAAAGATTTCAGAATATTAATATTCATTTGGAAAGAATGTTAATCAAAATTACAACTTAATATTTTTAAACATTCTTTTACGATTAATGTTAACTCATATACATTATTATACACTGATGAATGTTAAGTTATATCATTCAACAATGTATAAAAACATATATAAGTTAATATTCATCATAAATTATTGTTTACGAAAATTAATTGTAATTTTGATCAACATCACTCCAAATGAATGTTAATGTTCTATTTTTATTTTTTTTGTGAATTCGATGGTTAATGACGACTATAATTAAATTAATTAATTGTATATAAGTTTTGTATGTTGAAATTCGTTTAATTTTATTGTATTCATTGGTGAATCAAACTTTTAACAAAAACCCAAAAGTTATACCCAAAATTCTTAATATTTGATGAATATGAATTATGACGAATTAAAGATATGTATGAATGTTTTTGATGAATTTGAAATTTATAATGTTTTGATTGATTTACATGCTTTAATTTTGAATTTTAAACAAAAATTGATGAAATGTGTGGTTGAGGTTTGCTTCTCTCCTTCCCTAAAATTTAAAACTTCCCTCTTGATCCTTCCCCTATATATATATATGAGCGTTCAATAGGGAAACACTTTTTTTTAAAAAAAAAAAGAGAAGCGTTAATATTCATCACGAACAATATTACACTTACCGATCAAAATTTCACAAAAAAATTATTTTTACCGGTAAATATTAATCATATTCGATGCTATAAATAGTATAGTCGCCAATTAATTTCCTTTTTAACTCATAACATTATTAGATAAATATTAATTTGATAAATCATTAACATTCATCATAATAAATGTTAACTACCATACGATGAATGTTAAAACATAACATTTTAACAAATATTTTTAGTTTTAACATTCATCATAATGAATGTTAACTAACATTTACCGTGATAAATATTAACGATTTTGGATATAATATTCATTAATTAATGTTATAGCCTACAAAAAGAATTTATCAAGAAAGCTTAACAATAATAGCATCGATTCTGATCAACATTTATTAAATTTCACTTTTTATTTTTTGACATTTGTATTGACGAAGTTAAAATGCTCCGTGATAAATATTACACTTCCTCTTTCCCTCCAAAAAGTGATTTCCCTTGATCATACCACTATATACCCCTGAATCATACCACTATATATATATTTACAAGTCAAGTCGAATCACGAGATAATAGTTCAATTACAAATTACGAGTCTAGTTACAACTTAACACAATGGATGTCAAATATACAGCTTGTAAAAAAAAATTCACGGTATTTCTAGTTTCTCCAATTTAGATATACGATCTATTTTAATTTAATATCTAATCTAAGGTTAGAATGTTAGATTACAAATATTAACTTTGTAATGATTAGTTTTTGATGACGTCATTTCACATTTTAATGAATTTAATAATCAACATGTGTTCCTTAAAAAAGTATTTATAATCGGTTGTTAATCTCGATGGTTTAATAATTCTTTCATTTATGTAATATTATGTATCGATATCGATACTCCAAATTTTTACCCGCATATTTTATCGCAGAATCCACACATAACTTACAATTAAATTAAAAAGGATAGGTGAAATACTAATTCGATTTCAAAGTCTAACCTCAATAACTCCAACATAAAGTTTTCTCAAAGCTTTTTTATAACTTTTGTGTAGTTATTGAATCAATAGAAAACAATAAAAGATATATAAGAGAGATGGTATGAGAGATTTTAAATTATATATAGAAGACCCAATAATAATGTCATCAATTAAGAATTTTTAATTAATCAATTAGGTCCCTCAATTTTATATAATTATAATAAGTAGACATCTTAAACTTTTCAATTTTAATAAAAGAAATCTAAATAATTAATTTAATTATATTATTAAATAAATCAAAACAAACAAAAAGTAAAAATAGAAGATAAAAGTTCAACTACTATGTAATGTGACAAGCATGAAGTTTGATTTATAAATCAACAACTACTCTATTCCATATTTTTAAAAAATATACATAATTACTTTATTATTATTATATATAAATTATTATATATATATATATTATTATCTATAATTATAATATATTTTAATTTTAACTATATTCTAGGTTATACAGATAAATAATGATTGAAAAAGAAAAGTTGTTTTATAGATAACTTTGAAGCTAATATTTTATTATTTGAGTATAATTCACAACTTTTAACTATTATAATATACTCTTATATATGCTCATAGTTAAAGACATGAACTTTTTTCTTCTTTTTATCAATATTTTTTCTATCGGATAATTTTTTGTCAATTTAGATTGCTTAATATATACATCCAACCATAAATAAGTTAATTTTAAGCTTGAATTCAAAATTTTAAACTTAGATAAAATATTAGAATTTAATTATGTACATTGTTTGCATAATTATAAAAAAATAAATAAAACCCGCCGTACTTTCTTTGACTACTCCTGAGATATAGTGGAAATTCAACAGCCCGTGTGTGTACACGAGTTTAAATGCTAGTAATTTAATAACGGTTCGGTTTGACATCAAACTTTTTGAAGCTTTTAATTTATAATTTTTAAAATTAAAATTTCTTATAATACAAAGCTTTAAAATTTTAATTTAAATGAAAAGCTTTAAATTATAATACTATGGGAGTGCGTTCATAAATTTTAGAAGCATTTTTTGTTGCTAAATTATCCATATAACCTCCAACAAAATAACGTGTTACTCTCTTAGTTTATTTATTTATTTATTTTTATTCTCGCTGACCACCATTGTGCATTGAGTTATTATCCTAATCATGTTTTGTAGTTTTCTAAGCCCACCAAACTCATGTATGTAACTAAGCATGGCAATCTTCATCCGATTCATCCATTATTAATGAATATGGACAAAGTAAATGGATGAATAATAAATATGGATATGGATATGGATATAGATGTTTAATGGATCGGATGTAGATGATGAGTTGTCATTCGTGAATTCATCCATTAATTCAAAATTATATAAGTTTTAATCATTAACTAGATATACTATATACCTCAATGTTCATTTGCTTGAGAAGTCGTACAAAATTTATTAATTTTTATATTATTTTATTGTACCCTTTTGTTTGACATAAATATACTAGGAAATGTTTGTGAATTTATGTCTATTCTATTTAATCTCTTAAGTATGACTTACAATATCCATTTTCATTCATCTAAACTCTAATACACAATTTAGACTTCCGTCGTCAAAAAATAATACTAATCATGTTCTAAGACGAACATTATTTACGTATTATTTTGAAATACTAGCATTTGATTAGGTTCTATAGTATTTTTATTTGTTGCAAATGAAATGTTTTGATGTATTTGAACATTTTATTATGTTCAATGATTTTTTTTCACCCAATGAACATCCATTAACCCGGTTCACATATGGATGTGGATGGATTAAATATATTTTAATAGATATGGATATGGATGTGGATGAATTAAATATATTTTAATGGATATAGATATGAATGTGGATGATGAAAAATTAAATGGATATGGATTTGGATATGGCTACATCCGATCCTATCAAATCCATTGTCATCTCTATATGTAACCCATGGGTTCTATCCATCAAATCAAATAAACATATAAATCCTCTGTTTCACAAACTAACTAGGCAATAAGACGTTGATATATCTTTATATAGTTACTAGTCACCTAACCCGCACAATGTTGCGGGAAAGATAAATAGTTTAAGATCAAAAGTCACCAACGCTATGTAATTATGATAGAAAGTTTTCGGCAACTAATGACCTTCGACTTCACAACTACTCGCTCAATATTCAAATAAATTTAAACATCTACATTTGATCATCTTAAACACAACTATTTGAACAATAAAATAAAGTAATTACTTGTTGATACAGAGTTGTGTGACAAAAGCTTGTTTAGAAAACTTAGTTTGATTGTATTTAGATTAGCGACACTATTGGTAGAATAGCGACACTTGCTAATGTCGCTTGTAGCGACACTTGCTAGTGTCGCTAAGTCGTCTGTATGTTTATAGATGATAGTGTCGTTAGTTGAATGATTAATCGCGTGTGCAGCGACTGAGATTGTGAGTTTGAGAGAGTTTGAGAGTTGGAGCTTAATTGTATGTTTATGTAATTGATTAACATCAAAAAGAGCTTAAAAACATAAACTTATTTACTTCTCCCGTTTAAATACAAATTAACGAATTAGGATTCCGCACGATTCACTAATCGATTCATTTACAAGATCTAAAGGACTAACAACTTGTTAGTCCTTTTGAACATGACGCGTTTAAATTCTACGGAATCACAACAACCAACTTTTTGATGATCGAATATTTTGGTTGGTTGTGATTTCTTAGAATACCTCTTATTCTTGTGCAGAAATTAATTGGTAAACTGTGAAATTTTTTTCGCACAAACCATGTTCGAACATGGTTTGGAAGATTTAGCCGGGTAAATCTTCTGCACAACCTTGACTGGTTGTTTGGTTGAGTGAGAGACTTGAGTAATTTGCTCACGAAGATCAGGAATAGTTTTCAATGCAAAATCATGATCTTCTTGAAGTTTGGTTACCACCGTTTGTCGATCCTCAAGTTCTGAAATCCGTTCTTGCAGTTGAACAATCTTTGGCCCCATCTCTTCACGTTCAGTCTTCATATTTAGTAGTTGGGATTGAAGAGCTTTAAACTCATCTTCCTTCTTTACCAGCATCCCATTAGTCTCTTTATATGAACCTTTCGATCTCAATTGATCATATCTTTCGAAACTTTCTGTAAGTGCTTTCCATAAATCGTAAGACGTTTCTTGACTTTTGAAACACAAAACCACATCTTTTGGTAAACACATGGTAATCGTTTCATACGCTTTCTTGTCTCTGTTAAATTCTTTCCGTTCCTCGGTTGTCATTTGTCTTATTGTCTTAAAAGAAGTTGCGCTTTGGAAAGTTCCTTCGAGTCTCGATTTCTCATATCACTTAGTAATTGAAAGCCACAAATCTGAGTCTTTGTATGCAATAAAATCCTCAAGCTTAGTCTTCCAACTAGCAAAATCACTATAGAATATGGATTTACAAGGTTTGTTCGGAATTATATTTGCAAAAGCCATATTTTTAGAAAAAGAAATTCTGCACTATCGCCTGTTTTTGCTAAAAGTAGCGACACTTAGGTAGTGTCGCCTGCTTACTGAAAGTAGCAACACTTATGTTGGGAAAAACAATGATCAAACCTAAGTTATAAATCTGAAGAGTCAAAATCTAACTCAGTTGTATTCAGGAAACTTAGTGAAAATTCCTGAGTCTGTGTTTCTGAGTCTGTGCTACACAGACTGAAGAATTGTTTGAGTCTGTACTGCACAGACTGAAGATCCTCACAGACTGAAAGCCATGCTCTTTCTGAAGACTTATGAATTCATCATCTGAAGAATGAAGATTGAATACAGAAGGCTTCACAGACTGAAGTTCACAGACTGAGGATCACAGACTGATGAGCACAGACTGAAGAGCACAGATTGAAGAATGAAAGTACAAATGTACAGGAGATATTCTTCTTTCCTTAAGCTAGATACAACTGATAAGATGTTTGAGAAAGGTCAAACATCATATAAAGGTTCTCTTCTCAGCAAAGAAACCTTTTACCTTTTTGCTTTTTCTATTTCCAAGAAAAGCAAAAAGGAAGGCGTGCAAAGTTGCCCAAGATGCATCTGTTATCCCTTGGACAACTATGTAAGCTGGATAATATAGAGTTACATCCAACTCTATAAATAGCAGTCCAAAAAGCACTGCTATCATCCAAGAAATTCAAGAGAATTAGTATACTAGACCTTTGAGCTTAGGCTAAAGCATTACCACACTTACTGTGAAGTTTGTAGTGATAACTGTATCTTTGTATACTACTTGGATCGTATTCAAACCATCTGTGTGGGTTTGAATACCTTGTCATCTTTGTGAGACAAACACTTTATTGTGAATAATACTTTGATTCATAATAAACTCTGTGTTAAAATTAATCTTGTTTTCCGCCTAGATTAATTTAAACTTGTTTGATATAAAACTTGGATATAAACTAACACGTTGAGATAACTGTTATTTAATCTGTATCTAAGTTTTGGGAACCTTGTGACCCAACAACTGGTATCAGAGCAAATAAAGATTTAATCTTTAACGATCAAAGGAACCCAGTTTATCAAACAATCATCTAAACCCATTTTTCTCTACATTTTCTACTTTGAAAAATGACTTCCTCTATTGCTATGGCTGGGAAGTGAATTCCAATCTTCAATGGTGTAAATTTTACCCACTGGAAATTGAAAGCTGAATGGTTTCTTGCTAGCATTCATGATGAAATGTTTAGAGTCATTCAGGAAGGACCCATTATTCCTGGCAGAATAGTTCCTGCTACTTTAGATGCAAATGGTACTATTTTGACACCTGAAAAATTTGTTGAGGCTGCCAAAAGTACCTGGACTGATCTAGACAGGCAACTATATGCATTAGATTTTAAGGCCAAGTCCATACTGGGCAATGCAGTTACTGAACCTATCTTTGCTAAGATATCTGGCTGCAAAACTGCTAAAGCCATATGGGATATGCTAACTGACCAATATGATGGTGTAAGTTTAGTACAATCCCAAAAGAAGAAGAATCTCATAAGAAATTATGAGAACTTCTCTGCTGGTCAAGGAGAGTCATTAACTGATATTCATACCAGATTTCAGATCTTAATCAATGATCTTGAAAGGTATAATATCATCAAAGGACAGTTTGAAATCTGTGCAAAATTTGTTGATGTCATTCCAAACACTTTTTCTGAAGTCATCACTTCATTAATTGTAAGTGAAAAATTGGAGACATATGATCTCTCTGGCTTGTTTGGACTTCTACTAAATTTTGAAGAAACCAAAGCCAGAAAGGATCTAAATGCCAATAGGATTGCAAAAGATCCATCTGCTGCCCTTGTTGCAACAACAAGGAAAAATAGAGAACTTTTCTCTAGAGCAGATTACCATCTTACTCTTACAGACTCAGAATCAGATGATGAAACTGAGTCTCTAGAAGCTGAAATGGCATTGCTAGCCCAAAGGTTAGAAAAAGCAAGATTCAAAGGTTCAAAAGCAAGGCCAACTTTTGATCCTAAGAAAGCTACTTGCTATAAATGTGGGCAAGTTGGTCATATTTCTTCTGACTGCAGAGTGAAGATTGCAGAATCTTCAAGTTCTGATAAGTGGGAAGAAAAGGCCAAGAAGTACAAGAAAAAGTACTTCAACTCCAAGAAAATTGGAGAGAAACAACAACCAAAGAAACTAGAGAAAGCTTTGGTTGTTGAACAATGGATAGATGAAGCATCTTCATCATCTGAGGATGATGAAGATATGTGCTTAATGGCTATCACAGAGAGCCAGTTTGACAAAGATGTCAAATTTGCAGAAAAGGCATGTGTTCATCCAGACTGGGACAGAGGATCTGCTTACAATGTAAATCATTTTAAACTTTACTATAGTGATGCAGAAAAACAGAAAATGTTTGAACACATCTATGTAGATTTTTTGAAAAGACTGGAGGAAATACAAGATTTAAAAACCAAACTCAGTCAAGTTCAAAAAGATCTACAATCAAAAGTGAATGAAATAAACCAAAATAAACAGTACAAACTTGAGCTTGATGCTCAATATGACCTTCTCAAAAAGATCAAGCTAGAAAAAGAAGCTTATAAAAACAAAGCTGATCATTATGAAAGGATCTGTAAATCTTGGTGTATTTCATCACTTAAAAATGTGGACTGTTTATCCAAACAGATTCCAGCTCAGATACAAGCGGTCATAGGTGATGAGTTTGATCTTAAAAGTCACATAAATTCAGAAATAAACTCAAAACCTACTATATTTGTACCTGAGATTTTACCTCATACTTTTAGTCATACTGTGGGAGACAAAGTTATATTGACAAATGCTTTTGTTAGACCAAAAATAGTTACTAAAGAACTAGTATATGAGACAGAGCCAGACTCTGAAGACACAGACTCAGAAATCTCAGTCTGTGAAACTTCTCAATCTGAACAACCTGAACTTATAATCACTAATGAATCTTTAAGAACTATAGAACTTAAAAAGAAAAGATTTATAAAAGGCAAAGTTAATATTCCCACAGTACCATCTTTAAAAAGACAAAAAGAGGTAAAAGGAATCAAGAATAAACAGAAAGGTTACAATGTGTTTGAACCTTCCACATCTCAGTCTGTAACTGGTCCAGACAATTATATGCCAAATGATAAATCTAAAGGCATAAAACCAGTAACAAAGGAGTTAAAAAAATCTCAGTCTGTGAGATCTAACTGTCAGTCTGAAAAAATAAATTTTCAGTCTGGCAAACTTAACTCCAAATCTGTTTGTGTTAACACTCAGTCTGACTCTCAAAAGTCAAATCTTAACAACCAGACTGAGACCATTAAGCTGCTTAGTGAAAACTTAATGAAGTTAACCACAGATTTTAAAACATTTGTTGAGTCAAAACAAGAGTTTAACAGAGGATCTAGTGCAAATAATAACCCAAAATCCAAAAGGACCATTATGTTGAACAGAAAATGTTACAACTGTGGAAATCTGGGACATGAAGGTATTAAATGCACAAAGTCCATTTTTAAACAGCCAAAGGCTGCTTTGATCAAACAAATGTCTTCTACAAACAACAAAATCAAAAATAGAGAGGTTAAAAGTCAACTTCACAGACTTAGCACCAAAACTGCTAAAGAATTGACTTCAACCAACTCTAAAGAACCCATCAAAAGATGGGTTCCCAAAAGTAACTAATTGATTTTGTTTGTCCTGTGCAGGGTAACAGCAAATGGTACCTAGACAGTGGATGCTCAAGACACATGACAGGTTCCTTGAAGAATCTGTCAGAGTTTGTAGAAGAAGAAGGACCTTCTGTCAAATATGGTGACAACTCTGTTGCCAAGATAAAAGGTTATGGTGTGGTGAAGGCTGGCAATATCAGAATAACAAAGGTGGCCTATGTTGAGGGATTAAAGCATAACCTGCTTAGTGCTAGCCAGATTTGTGATGATGATGGTGAAATCAGAATCAGAAAGAAGGCTGCTGTTATCTATAATTCCAAAGGCAAACCTATATTAGTTGCCAAAAGAGAAAGAGATATCTATCTCTTGGATCTTTCTTCTGCAGACAACAATGTAGAGACCTGTCTCTATACTCAGTCTGTGCCAGAACTAAGCTGGCTATGGCATAGGAGGCTATCCCACCTGAACTTCAAAAATATTAACCTCCTGTCAAAGAAGAAACTGGTTAGAGGTCTGCATGATGTTACATTTGCAAAAGACAAACTTTGTCCTGCATGTACACTAGGGAAACAGACCAAGAACCATTTTCCATCCAAATTGTTAGCTACAATTGAACAACCACTGCATATGCTCCATATGGATCTGTTTGGACCCATGAGCATTAGCAGTTTGGGTGGAAAGAAGTATACACTTGTGGTTGTGGATGAATACACAAGGTACACTTGGGTCATCTTTCTTAAAGCTAAAAATGATGCTCCTGAAGAGATTATCAATCTAATCAAGAGAGAAGAATTGCAGAAAGATGCACCTGTCAAGCAACTCAGGAGTGACCATGGTACAGAATTTAAGAATTCTACTCTCATTGAATTCTGTACTGACAAAGGCATTATTCAAAACTTTGCCTCTGTCAGAACTCCTCAACAAAATGGTGTTGCTGAGAGAAGAAATCGTACACTCATAGAAGCTGCAAAAACCATGTTATGCCATGGTCAAATGAAGGTTTATTTTTGGGCAGAAGCAGTTAACACTGCCTGTTATACCCAAAATAGATCTATTTTGGTCAAAAGGCATGGCAAAACTGCATATGAGTTGTATCATAAGAAGGTTCCAACCATCCATTACTTCCAGACCTTTGGTAGTAAATGCTATATTCTCAATCAAAGAGATCAATTAGCTAAGATGGAACCTAAATCTGATGAAGGAATTTTTGTTGGCTATTCATCTATCTCAAAGGCCTACAGAGTCTACAACAACAGAAGGAATAAAATTGAAGAAACCATCAATGTCACCTTTGATGCTTCCTCTGCTAATGATGAACGTGTTTCTCAGTCTGATGTTCATTTGTTAGAAGATTTATCTGTTGTGGGATCTGAATCTCAAATCCCAGTTGTTGTTAACCAACAACAGGACTCTGAAAGTGATAATGAAGATGATCAACCTGCTCATTCTATGACAATACCTTCATCAACAGAAGATGAATCTATGTCCAGAGATTCAAACTCTTCTGATACATGTGTTCAGTCTGATAGTTTTCAGTCTGTGAACTCTACAGACTCAGACTTGCCCTGTGTAGAAGATGATGCAGAACTCAGTCCTGCTATTCTTCCACCAAATGAGAATGATTTACCATCAAATGATGAATCACTTCTAAGAGTCAAAGAACACAAATATCATCCAATTACAGAAATAATTGGAGATTATGTTTCTGGTGTACAAACAAGAGCTCAAGTATCTAGCTCACCTACTGCAAATTTCTGTTTCTACACAAACTTCCTGTCAATCATTGAACCAAAGAAAGCTGAAGAAGCCCTGAAAGATGATGATTGGGTTGAAGCAATGCAGGAAGAGTTAACAGAATTTGACAGAAATAATGTTTGGACCCTAGTTCCTGCTCCAAAAGGGAAAACCATTATTGGAACAAAATGGGTTTACAGAAACAAAATGGACAAGGATGGAGTGATAATCAGAAACAAGGCAAGGCTAGTTGCTCAAGGCTACAAGCAGGAAGAAGGCATTGATTATGATGTAACATTTGCCCCTGTAGCCAGAATTGAAGCAATAAGGTTATTCTTGGCATATGCTGCATTCAAGGACTTCAAAGTCTATCAAATGGATGTCAAGAGTGCATTTCTGAATGGCAACTTACAGGTTTTGTAAGTTCCACTTTTCCAAATCATGTCTATAAATTGCAGAAAGCACTATATGGGCTAAAACAAGCTCCAAGAGCTTGGTATGACACCTTATCATCCTATCTTCTTAGTAATGACTTTACTAGAGGATCAATTGATAAAACTTTGTTCTTCAAAAGGAACAAGGCAGATGTCATACTAGTCCAAATCTATGTTGATGATATTATATTTGGGTCTACTGATGAAAAATTGTGTAAATGGTTTTCAAACTTAATGTCAAAATAGTATCAAATGAGTATGATGGGTGAATTAACATACTTTCTTGGTCTACAAGTACATCAGAAAACTGATGGTATCTTCATCAACCAAAGTAAATATGTCAATGACCTACTTACTAAATATTCTTTAAAGGACTGTTCAATTATGAAAACACCAATGAGCACTGCAGACAAGTTGGATAAGGATCAGTCTGGTAAGTCAGTCTGTCAAACCACTTATAGAGGTATGATAGGATCTCTACTATACCTCACTGCAAGTAGACCAGATATCATGTTCTCAACATGTTTGTGTGCTAGATATCAATCTGAACCTAAAGAATCGCATCTAAAAGCTGTAAAAAGGATTTTTAGGTACCTAAAAGGTACTCCTAACCTGGGTCTTTGGTATCCCAAAGACTCTGGTTTTGATCTAATTGGATATACAGATGCAGATTATGCAGGTTGTAAATTAGACAGGAAAAGCACTTCTGGTAGATGTCAACTGCTAGGTGGCAAACTAGTCAGTTGGTCAAGCAAGAAACAGAATTCTGTTGCTACATCCACTGCAGAAGCAGAATATGTGGCTGCTGGTAGTTGCTGTGCTCAACTGCTATGGATGCAACATCAACTAGCAGACTATGATTTGGTGTTTACAAAAACTCCAATCATGTGTGATAACCAAAGTGCCATTGCCATCACTGAGAATCCTGTGTTTCACTCCAGGACAAAGCATATTGAGATCAGACATCACTTTATCAGAGATTGTGCTGAGAAAGGTAAAGTGATTCTCAAATATGTGCCCACAAATGACCAATTAGCAGATATCTTTACTAAACCTTTAAATGAAGATAGATTTTTGTATCTGCTTGGTCAACTAGGAATGCTCAACCCCTAGTAAAACCTTGAATCTATATGATTCAATTCTTAGTCTGTGTCTGCTTTTCAATCTGTATAACTGTATTCTCAGCTACATACAATCAAAAAGCACAGACAAAGAGATGTTTTTGTACATACTTTCTAAGAAAATACCAAAAAGATTTTATACCTTCTGTTATTTTCTCTCAGTCTGACTGATTATATGTTTCAGTCTGTGTAACTTCTTCCAGATTTGCTACACAGACAGACCATATTCATTCAGACTAGACCCTCTATTTTTGTGCTTTATTAATTCATAAAGTTAGTATTTTAGTACTATTAGTATTAATACTGCTAGTTACTTTTAGTACTGCTGGTTAATACTGATAAGACTTTTTAACACTGCCCCCATGAATTCGTATTTTAGCACTGCTGGTAAAGATTGGTACAATTAACACTGTTAATGTAGCAAGTTACTACTGTTAGTTAACTTTAGTACTGCCTTCGAAAGTTACCACTGTTAGTTAACTTTAGTACTGTTTTGGTAAGTTACCACTGTTAGTTAACTTTAGTACTGCCTTCGAAAGTTACTACTGTTAGTTAATTTTAGTACTGCTTTCACAAGTTAGTACTGTTAGCAATATCAATCTGTTACCACTGCTGGCACAAAAGTTTTTTTTAAAAATTCTGTTATTTTCTCTTAGTCTGTCTGCTATATGGCTCAGTCTGTGTGACGTCACCCAGACTCATTGCACAAACTGATTTTATACACTCAGACTAAATGCTTTTTAATTTTAATATATTTATTTATTTATTCTATTTTTTTACATGAATAAACAACAATATCTTTGCATTTAATGCTTTAACCATATTTATGGTAATAATCATTAAAAGTTTTGGCGCTTGTTGTCTATTTATCTGCTCAATACAAAAAGTGCACGTGCCTCAGCGCTACTGTTGCAGAAACAGGGATAAACCGTCCAAGTGGGTCCCATTTAACGGAAATTTAATTTCTACAAATACCCATTTATGTTTTCTCCCTTTCTTCTTCATTCGTACTTGCACATCAAAAACAAACAGAGTTTCTAAACCCTAAATCGCTCAACCATTTTCAAAATCAATTTCTAAAATTTCTTCAATGGCTGATCAATGGGTTTACACGGCACCTGCCAACATCGCTGCGGCTAAACCCTTCAAACAAGGGAAACAGGTAAAACTCTGTATCAACAATCAAGTAGCTACCATTTCCATCCCTGATTCGAAAAAGAATAAAGGGTTTGAGGAACTAACTGCTTTTATGTCTGCTCATCCATTAAGGGGAGCGTTCTTTAACACAGTTCCTCAAATATACCCACATTTTTTAATGGAATGGTGGTATACTTGCTCCTCAAATAGTACCAATACTGCAATTACTGGTACTATTGATCATGGTAAACGGGCAGTTACCATTGATCAGGAGTTAATTAGGAATGTCTTAGACCTGCCTTTGGGAAATAATTTTGAACCTATTCCAACCAAAGAAGCAGCAAGGGCTTCTCTTACTTTGGTTGGATATACCAAAGAAAAAGGCACAATTTTGATGTCAGGATTCACCCCCAAATGAAAATTTTTAATTTCTGGCATCATTAGGAGTCTAGGAGGTAAATCTGGTAGCACAGGGGAGCTAAATGAGTTTGAAACTCAGCTGCTGAGCTCATTCATCACTGGTTTAAACATCAACTTTGCAGAGTTGTATTTTCAAGAAATTTTAAAACTGGTGAATGAGTCAAACAGAATTTTTAATGTACCTTTTATAAGGTTACTCTCCCTGTGCATCCAATCCAGGTTAACTGGGTCTGTATATATGTCCTTTAATAATAAAGTGGCAGATATACCTGTTCCTGTGCTCACATATAAAGTGTTTAACCATCCGGTTCCACTTTCTGGAGCACCTATCACTGCTGCTATGCAGCACTGGATTGATCACCCATATGTTGCTTCTGCATCCATGGAGGGTGATGATTCAAGTGATAGTATGGGTAATAAGACCCAGGCTGTTGAAGATCGTGTGGCTGAAGCAGAGCACACAGACTCCGGGGATACAGACTCAACTCAGTCTGTGCACTTGGAGTCAGACTCAAACATTCCTGAGTTTGTTCCATCTTCAACAGAAGATGCAGGTAGTACTTCTTCTTCATCTGAGGACATGGATATAGATCAACCTTCTTATCCTAGCCCATCCTCACCCACAAAAGAGAGTCCCAAACAAACCAACCCAGATGAGTCACCACTCACTCTGGAGGAATCACCAGACTCAACCCCCAAAAGTATAGCACAAATGGAATCATCATCCATGGAACTGGATGTCAACAGAACACCTTCCAGTGCTGTAGACCATTCCATTACAGCTCTGCTAGAGTCTGTGGTGCCAATGGCTACCCAACTGACCCAACCTACACCTAGTTTAGTCAGCTTGGATACCCACATTGCTGCTGCTACACTGACCCCTGTAGTAAGCATTGAAGAAGATGCTCCAATCCTGAGCACTACCAACCCCCTCTTTACCCCACTCACAATGGCTGGACCCATATTGACCACTAGTCCTGCACTAGTTCACACTCCGGTGAGTCTTTTCTTACACCCCTCTGCACAGATTGCCAATGCCCCAGTCATGTCACAGACTGAGGTACAGATCTCCTCTTCTTTGCTCCATGATCTACCATCTTATCACCAGATGGTTAGTGAGGGCATACAAACTTCAACATCAGTTGCCAGTGATACTGCTCCATTACACCAGGAACTGTTTGAGGCAACAGGTGCAACACAATCATTTCCCCGTGATATCTTATCCTATCACCGGATTAGATCTGAGGGAACAACTACACCACTTAATGCCTATGATCGCTTTTCCATGCACAGGACACAGAGTGAGGCAAAGAGTGCAACACCAAAAGATTCCAGTGATCTTGCTCAGTTTCAACATGAGTCAAGTGAGGAACACATACCATCACCCAATTCTAACCCCTCCAACCAGACCCAGTCTGTGCCTTCTAGTACACTTAATGATGTGCTTTCTGCCATCAACAGGTTGTCTGAATGGGTACAGACTGAGTTCACTAATAATAAGAAAGAGCTAGAGAAGATGCAGCATCTAGTCTCTACTATGGTGGATAAAGTGGATATGCTGGAGGAAAAGGTATCCAATAGGTTAGATGCAATGCAGACCACCCTCTCAAACTTGGTAGATGATGTCAAAAAGGGGGAGAAGATGAAGCATTGGTCTGCAGAAGCTAAAACCTCAAAAGATAAAGATTTAAATAATAAATCCTTAGATTTAGGGGGAGATAGCAGTGAGGGAGATGATGGAGATGATGGACCCGAAGGTGCTAGGGTGAAGTCTCAGACTGAAGCTCAGTCTGTGCCACAGACTGAAGATATGAGTGCACAGACTGAGGGGGAGCAAGAGAGATTGCAGTTAGGTGAACATGCTGAGATGGTTGCACAGACTCAGGGGGAGTCATCCATTGTCTTACACATAGACCCAATTGCAACTATCTCAACCCAAGGTCAGTTGGAGTTGAAAAGACCAAGGGAAGAAGAAGAAGAAAATGTTCAACCTCTGTTAATCAAGAAAGCCAGGAAAATGAAAAGAATGGCCAGGAGGATTCCTGAAAGGGATATCTTTGATTCCCAACCAAAAATGAAGGGGATCAAAACCTGGGACCAGTTCTTAAAGCTGGCAGAAGAACAGGACAATGACGGTGATGATGATGATGCCATCAATCCTGACTGCAGTTCTGAGTCTGAAGTTTTCAGAAGATCAGATGATGATGATGATGATGCTACTTTTGGAGGTGTAGGTGAAGGAGCCTCAAAAGTCAAGATTGGAGAGTCTCAGTCTGTGCCTTCTGAACCTGCACAGACTGAGACACAGCATCAATCACAGACTCAGAACTCAGAGCAACCAGCAGCAAGCACTGATGCTCTAATTATCAGTACTGAAGCCATTCAAGCTGAAGCCTATCCTGCTAGACCAACCACATCAACCAGAACACTGCCTCCAGGTAGAAGTGAGATTGAAGACAGAATGCAATGGAGAAGTGCTCATCTGATAAGCACTTATCCTGGGTCAAGCTCTACCATGGAAGAAGTAATGGATAAGGGTAAGGGCAAGGAGATTGCCTTATCCAAGCAGGAAAGATTAAGCAAGATCAAGAAGATGGTGGATGATCATGCTGCTGGAACAAGAAATCCTGAACTGTCAAATCTACAGGATGAGCTCTTGCAACAAGAAGCTACTGCTCAAGGTATGACCTTAACCGAATACTTAAATGTATTATCAATTGAAGAGCAGAAGCTGAAGGAAGCAAGATTTGTTGACATGCTCTCCAAAGAGTTAGAAGATGAAAGTTGTTCACAGACTCAGATCAGAATGAGTCAAGTTGAGCAACAGATCAAAGAAGATGAAGAGCTGTCAATAAGATTACAGAAGATAGAGAGCCTGAAACCAAAGCTACAAGCCACTTTCCAAAAGTCAAAGCTCAAGCAGAAGATCAGAGAATGTCATCTGAACAAGATTGGACAGAAATTAAAGTTGGAGCTGACTTTGACCAAGAGCAAGAAGATGGTATGGGTGGATGAACTGTACACTCTAGGGCTTAAGGAATGGCAATCCATTGCCAATCTTTTGAAGAGTGCAGCTGACAAGGATCTGAAGAAAGAAGTTCTGGATGAGCTATCTTACCTGATTGAGCTAGTTCTCAGTCTGGGGCTCATCTCAGAAGAAGAGTACAAGTTGTTTTGTATAGCAAACAATTTTGTAATCAAGAAGAAGTCAGCTGGGTTATCCACAGAGAATGAGCAGAGAAGGGAGCATCCTCTACCCAAAGGTATTGTTTTCATAGATAGATCTTATGTACAGACTGACAACATTGAAGGTCTGTGCTATAGAGATATCAATGGGATAGAGTGCTTCCAGGATCAAAATGGACTATATAGAGAGTCTCTGCTACACTGCATTGCCCTGCTGAAGGAATGCAAACATTCTCAAGCCAGACCATTCAGAAGAAGACTGATCAGCTGGTTATTCAACAACCTTTCCCAACTCAGGATGATGATTGGACTTGAAGATATCTGCAAGAAGATCATCCCAGAGTATCAAGAATTTGAAGACAAAACTGATAAGGAAATGGAAGAACTGTTGAAGAGGAAAGTGGAAAAGATGAAAGAGATCAGGGCTCAGAGAAAGGATTGAAGATTGTTAGATTTTTGATTTACAATCTTATGTAATAATTGTAATATTTTTGTGAACTAACTGTGATTCTGACTTTATATATATAAGTCTTGATCCATATGTTATGATTCACCTTAGTATTTATTATTTCTCTATTATCTTTTGTAAATAGATTTTGACATCATCAGATAGGGGGAGATTGTTGGGAAAAACAATGATCAAACCTAAGTTATAAATCTGAAGAGTCAAAATCTAACTCAGTTGTATTCAGGAAACTTAGTGAAAATTCCTGAGTCTGTGTTTCTGAGTCTGTGCTACACAGACTGATGAATTGTTTCTGAGTCTGTGCTGCATAGACTGAAGATCCTCACAGACTGAAAGCCATGCTCTTTCTGAAGACTTATGAATTCATCATCTGAAGAATGAAGATTGAATACAGAAGGCTTCACAGACTGAAGTTCACAGACTGAAGATCACAGACTGATGAGCACAGACTGAAGAGCACAGATTGAAGAATGAAAGTGCAAATGTACAGGAGATATTCTTCTTTCCTTAAGCTAGATACAACTGATAAGATGTTTGAGAAAGGTCAAACATCATATAAAGGTTCTCTTCTCAGCAAAGAAACCTTTTACCTTTTTGCTTTTTCTATTTCCAAGAAAAGCAAAAAGGAAGGCGTGCAAAGTTGCCCAAGATGCATCTGTTATCCCTTGGACAACTATGTAAGCTGGATAATATAGAGTTACATCCAACTCTATAAATAGCAGTCCAAAAAGCACTGCTATCATCCAAGAAATTCAAGAGAATTAGTATACTAGACCTTTGAGCTTAGGCTAAAGCATTACCACACTTATTGTGAAGTTTGTAGTGATAACTGTATCTTTGTATACTACTTGGATCGTATTCAAACCATCTGTGTGGGTTTGAATACCTTGTCATCTTTGTGAGACAAACACTTTATTGTGAATAATACTTTGATTCATAATAAACTCTGTGTTAAAATTAATCTTGTTTTCCGCCTAGATTAATTTAAACTTGTTTGATATAAAACTTGGATATAAACTAACACGTTGAGATAACTGTTATTTAATCTGTATCTAAGTTTTGGGAACCTTGTGACCCAACAACTTAAGTAGTGTCGCCTGAGATCAAAATGTCGTTGAACCAATTGTCACTCAGACAGTGTCGCCTAATAGGTCAAAGTGTCGCCGAATAACCGTCTTCAACGAGTGTCGCCTGATGAACAGTAGTGTCGCTAAAAACGAAGAAAATGCAGAATCAGAAAACCTTAAAATTTCTCCAAATTTGATCTCATTTTCTACTCTAATCAATCACAGTAGTAATTTCGACACTAAAAGCAATTAAATTCAGATGTCAATTCGATCAATAAGATCAGTTTTCACTTCCGGTCAAAACAAACCCGAAGCTTCAATTTTTCACGTAAATTCGATTCAAATCACCTCTATTTCAAGAATAGATTGCTCTCATACCACTTGGTAGTCCTTTAGATCTCGTAAATGTATCGATTAACGAATCGTGCGGAATCCGAATTCGTTAATTTGTACGTGAACGCGAGAAGTAAATAAGTTTCTATTTTTAAGCTCTTTTTGATGTTAATCAATTACAGAAACATACAATTAAGCTCCAACACTCAAACTCTCTCAAACTCACAGTCTCAATCGCTGCACACACGATTAATCATTCAACTAACGATACTACCATCTATATATACAGACGAGTTAGCGACACTAGCAAGTGTCGCTATTCTACCAATAGTGTCGCTAATCTAAATACAATCAAACTAAGTTTTCTAAACAAGCTTTTGTCACACAAATATGTATCAACACTACTCTTGTTAAGCATGAACCCAATGATATGATGTGATATCATTTAAATTAAAAAGCAGTATAAATTTTCATATGTTAAAATTTTAGAGATGGTTGTCATGGCAGTTTGGTCTGTTCTACTGTGGTTCCATTAGGAGTGTCATCCTTAAAAAATATAGTTTTATCGTGTTATTCTTAATGTTTTAAGCTTTGTACTTTTAGGGAGAAAAAAATTTAATTGTCATCAAAAAACATTAACAATATTTTAATGAGAAAAATATAACATGAAATGATAAACCAAGTGTATAGAATAGTTTGAGTAATAGCATTTCCTTTCTATTTAATTTTGTCTTTACGCTTAATTTAAACTTGAAAAAATTAATCAAACTCGTTTTATTTGGTGAAAAGATGTTACCAATACTTGCTTCCAAAGTACATAAAAAGGGCCCAAACATCTACGATTTGATTTTATGATTTACTTTCAATATCTCATTTACGTAATTGATTGATTAATACATTTTACTTTTATTATATTTGATTTCTACATGTGAATTACATAATTGTAACAGTTTTCATAAGTTTTCAACATATATTTAGTAGGGGTAAATTTATGATTTTGATGTTAGGGGCATTTTGAAATTTTCCCATCTTCCTATAGTTAAGTTTTAAAGTAAAGAGAGGAAATGAATTATAAGTGTTTTAGATATTTATTATTTTATTATAATTATCTCAATAAAATATTTAATTTCCATACACAGTTCCTCCATTAAAAATTAAATCATGAGCTTTCTTCTTTCTACCTAATTAAAACGAATGAACGTATAGATTAGTTGTTTAAAATATTAGAAAGGAATAGGTTGATTTTATATAAATAAAATATTAAAAAAGAAAAAAGAAAAAAAGAGAGAGATAAACATCCCTAATTTCGCAGCTTAGTATTATATTCCAATGTTTTACCAATACATTATTTATCCAAATGTTTACTGATTCAACGTGCCATCATATTTCAATTTAAATACTAATTAAGAATGATACAACTTTGACATATATAATCAAAATGTCAAAGTCAATAATCAATAATAGTTCTAACTTCTAACTTCCTTTTTTCGTTTTCTTACTGTAACGTATTGAATATTGAATTGAAGCATCACCTGCTCATCATCATTAATCACCAAACTTTTTCCCAACGTACTTTTTACGTATCTTTCTGCAAATTGTGTCCTTATTTAACCGATATGTAACTCAGAAATAAAATCTATTGCTTCAGAACCGAAAGTATTCACTTGGACTAAAGATCTTCGCACTCGGAAATTTGATACCTATTCCACGTGTGTTGTAGATATCAAATTTTAGAGTGCGAAAATCTTTAGTGAAACTGAAAGTTCTCAGTTACGAAGTAATTAATTCAATTTTTTTGATTTTCGGGTTACATATTGGTTAAATATGGACACAATTTGAAAGTACAATGTACAAAATATGACATAAAAAAGTACCTCGAGGAAAAATAGATAAATTAAATTGAAACTACATTGTTGTTTTTAGATCATTAACCCGACACTGAATCAAATGATCCGTTGTCAGTACATTAGTTATATGTTCACTCTTATTATTGGGATGTTTTTCAAAATTTATGCCGTCCCCAAAAAGAAGTTCACAAATGATATTTCATGTGATATACGACTTGACTGATCTTCTCAAATCTCAACCGCAACGTTGAAGGGGTATGAAGAAAAAAATTGTGTACGTGCATTCAACCTTTTTGAAAATGTTTTGCTCTAGATCGATCGATCGATTTAATATCACCATTATTCATTCCCTAGCTATTTTATAAGTTCAAATCTTGAATATGTAATAGATCGAGCTAGCACACCTTATGTAAGACCTTGTGAATAAAGTCCTTCATTTCCAATATAAGTTTCTCAGATTCAGGCAACTCGGGAAAAATGTTGAAAACGTGGAACATATTTGGGTAGTCCACCAAGTATGCTTCTTTTCCGGACTTCTTCAGCCACTCGTAGTATTTTAACTGCCAGTCTCGTAGAATATCGAATCCAGCCACAACCACCATGGTTGCTGGAAAATCAATATTTGATATGTCCACACCATTCGGGCCGCTAACGTTGATCAATGGATGGTCACGGGTGTAGGGTTCATCTAGTGGCACGAATGCATTCCAAAACCAATCTGTGTGCTTCATTTTCAAAATAGGCGCAATTCCGTCAAGTTCTATTTCAGATTTTGTTCGCTCCTCTCCGCCAAAGAAGGGGTGAATTGCCAACACGCCAATTACCTAAAAATTTTAATATATACTTTTTAATTGCGATGTGCTTGCTTATTTAGTGTCATCATATATAATTAAATTTTTAAACCATATCACGAATGTATTTTCTCGCAAGAGATCTCAAGTCCAAACCATTTATCATGTTTTAGAGTGGAAATTAGTTAATAAACAATTAATTAAGCCATGATGTACCTTAAGTTTTTGGAAGTCGAATTCACAAGCTCTTTCAGTAATATGATGAGCTAGGTTTCCACCAGCGCTATCACCCCCGATAAAACAATGTGAAATATTTGCATTCTTCGGTAACCATTTTATTCTGTTCTCTTGATTGTCCAAAAATTTCAACACGTCAAACCCATCGTCATGTTGTGCAGGGTGACGATGCTCTGGTGCGAGACGATAGTTCACAGAAGCAACTATCACGTTCATTTCTTTCACGAACCTACGACACACATCATCGTATACATTCATGTCAGGGGAGCCGAGAACGTATCCACCTCCATGAAAGTACACCATAACTGAGAGATCTTCTGTTGTATGCTGTGTAGGGACAAATACCCGGAACCAAAGTTCCCGAGTTTGATCGACAACCACATCGTATGTCTTGACCCCGTCAACTGGTTCAGAATATGCGGGTTTCTTGACCAAGTTCACGACGCTGAGTAGACGCCGGTTCACGGTGCCATCTTTCCGCAAAATTAAATCGAATGCAGGGGAGGCTATAGAAAACAAAACTTTTAATTTCCATGACACGTTTAATGATGCTTCCATTCAAATAAAATTAATTAAGAACGATGAGATGGTATTTAATCAGTCAAAATTCACAAATCACAATGAGCAACTAACATGACAACAGTTTCCGTATATTTATATGCAATATGCAACATATGAACGAGCTCTGTGACGAACGTCGGCTGATTTGACCGACGTGTTTTATTAGTTTGAATTATTCGATCTATATTTTAATATAAAATTTGTAACTTTGTATTTGCATTTGTTTAACGTTAGATGACAAATCTTAACTTTTTTTAATGGTTTGATATGTGCAAGGTACTAGCATTTTCAGTTTTGATGACATATATTTCCTTTTCAATGAATATAAATATTTAATAATTACCATCTATGTGTATCTTAAAATATTATATAGATTCTTCTAATTGTAATTTGTTATCGATTATTAACGATGAATATCAATATCAATCGTTTATTAATTCCTTCTAATACATTTACATTTATTTTATAATTTCTCCGTCCCACTTTTATTGTCCCTAAATTTTTTTGTTGAATTTAAGATATGTTGGATAATTGTCAGTTCTGCCTTTGTATTTAAGACAAATTTGACTGAAAAAATTGTATGAAATAAATGATTAAGAATAATAAATGAGGGTAAATTAAGGAGTTTAATCATTTTCAATATTTAATTTTTATATGTAAATTTTTTTTTTGGACAAACATAGATAGTATACTGGACAATAACAATGGAAGAAAGGGAATATAAAAAGAAAAGTTTCACATTATTTCTAGTTTCCCAACTGTACTGTTTAAATTCCAAATTTTACCCGCTCTTAGTTTTTTAGCCTTGAAAAGTTGAAATGATACATATTAAGTTACATGTTCAGATTATAAAAAGATAGGTTGAATAATAATTTGATTTCAAAGTCAAACTTCAACAACTAACTTTGAATTTCAGAAGAAAACGGGATTTAATTTATTTTCTTCTCTTAGTAGCACAGAATTGACATTTCAGAAGAAAATTTGAAGTATATATACTTAATTGATTGATTTATATATATATATATATATATATATATATATATATATATATTTTATCTTTTTAAAAAGAAAATAATTCACAAACACCGTCACGAACAGCCGTCACGAACAGGACAGGAGCCACCTGTCACGAACAGGACAGGAGCCACCTAAGGACAAACGGGGTCACCTGTCCGGCTGTCCCGTATGACTTCAAATTTGTTAATGTATATTATATGTGGGTTAATTGTAATTATATTCACGGAAATTTTAATGAACTTGAAAAAAAAGAATTACAGGTAAAAAAACTAAACATAGTGATGTGTTTTGTAACACCCTATTTTCGTAGGTCACACTAACAATATTCATTAAGTGCAAAAATTCATTTATTTGAAATATCTAATACACGAGTCATAAAGATGCCACCAAAATAAGCCAAACCGAATGTGCGTTACAAAATTTTAAAGTGAAAGTCTAAATAATAAAGAAATATTAATAATCTAAAGAAATTTCGAGCTAACTTTTCGAGCTACTTCAAACTTCCCTTGAGCTCCGTTCCTTACGCTCTTTGATCACTTGCCGCATAGAAAGAAATGCGGCTGAGCCAAAACCCCAGTGCACGGATACAAATAAAAAGCAAAAGAATGTAGATATCTTATAAAAAGAATTTTTCAATGGTAGAAGCGGTTTATTCGTGGTGAACCAAACAGAGGCAAATATTTTATCAATGAGATTCAAACGAACACGAGTCCAATGGGGTAAGTCAATCTCTGCTCAATACAATACAAAACAATACAATTGGTACATGGACCGCAGATCCAAGTGTACCAACAATGGTGAATGAGGCGTTGGGCACTATACCTCCATCCACAACAATATAATACAATACAATAGCTATGGTTAACCAATATGCCCCCTATAATCCCTTATCACACCACAATGAGGAGACGACGTAACAATCACATCTTTACGGTAGTGTCACGCCACCGGTACCACAATGACATGCCTATGGTACCTCCATAGGAAATTAATAGCTCGCATACCCGGAATAGAATAAATAACGCTAAACAAATATTGAGTCAATTTAAATAAAGTACTAACAATGACGGCGATAATAGCAAGTTCAATAATTAGGTAAATAACAATAACAATAAAAGTTAATCGAATAATAGGAGGTCAATAAACGTATGAAATCCAATATATTTACCAAAATAATTTATGACGGAAAATACTAACGATTAAGAATATTTTATCAAATAAGTTTTAACAATGAGATTAGAGTCCGTGCAATACTTAATGTAAAACAAGAGTGAAGAAATTCGTACAAACAAGTAACAGTAAACAAATGAACGAAGAATCCGTACAATAATGAATGTAGAACAAAGGTTAAATGTGACACCCGGCAAATTATGCCGTCATTTGTATTAAATCATAGCGTCATTACTTGTATTTAGTTTGAATAGGGCTAAGTACAGTAATATTTTGTATATTTATATGTACACGTACGTAATTAATCTTAATTACACGTTCAATCGGATGAAATCCGACACTATAAATACGGACTTTGGTGAAAAATATTTTCTTAAATAACGTAACTATATTAAATAATCGTTATTTAACTTATATTATTACGATAATATATTAAACGTTATACGTTTTGTATAAAACGTACCGTACACTACGAAAACGCGCGAATCACGCCCGACAACCAAACGAAACTCGATTTATATTTCAACAACTTAAAATGAAGTATTTGAATAAAACTTCAATCAAAGGTTATGCGATTAAATCGTTAACTAAAATCATAACTAATAAACGTTTAACGTTTAAACGAACGACGAATGGAACGGGTAAACGAGCATCACACGTAACGTAAACTTGGAGAACAAAATTTATTCAATACACACCATGTGGGGCCCCCAAGAATGCAGCCATACTCCCTTCTCATGCCATAACCCACACCCCCCCCCCCCCCCCTTTACCTCTTTGTTTCACTTGACAATCAACCACACCTCACTCTTTCCCTCACCTCTCTCCCTCTCTCTCCCTCCTTCTCCCTCACGGCTCTAGCCACCACCACCTCTCCACCACATCTCCACCATCACCACCATCACCACCATCATCATTCATCATCATTTCAAGGAGAAATCAAACCAAAAAGCAGGATCAAGTTCTTCCCATCATCTTTCTCTACTCGATCATCGATTTGGCTTGTAAGAACCTTCATTTTTCGTTTTGTTTACTTGGATAACATGTAATAACATGCTAAAGGTTCACTCATGCGAAATTTTGTCCAAAAATCAAGTCGAAAACGTTTTTATAACACTAAACAAACACAAAACATCAACATGTTCCTCACTAGAAACTTAACCCGTCTTCAAGGAGACTTTTCATACTCAAAACTTAACGAAAATGGACGATTCAAAAATAAAACTTAAGTTTAAGGTGTTAGCTTTCATTTCCAAATGGTTTTGTAATTTTTCGACACCGTTTGATACCCGAAAACAATTTTACAAAAAAATGTAGCCGTTCTGTCTCGGATGACAGATTTTTGTACAAACTTCTCTAGCCTATAACTCGAGCTACACAACTCCAAACGACTTGAAGCTTTTTCCTAAAGGTCACAAATCTTGTTAGCGATAAAAGTTGTACAATTGCATTTCGTGAAGTTTTGTAGAACTCGTACAGTAATTAGATCTTTGAACTTGTATCCGGATTCGTCATATTTGGACGTCAGGGATTTGCCTATTTATTTGACCAACTTATTGTTAACTAAAAATTATGGAAAAATTATGTTAAGTAGCTAAGATATAGGGGAATGTCTGGAAATTTTCTCGGAATTTATCTCGGACGTTAGACTAGCTAAAACGAGCCACGAAAACGATACAAAATCTGATCAAAACAAACATAGGGACTGTTTTGGTAAAAATATAAAAACGACACTTTTGAGTTAGCCACAAAACGTAACTCTAACTTTTATAAGTCCTAAAAACATATTTAAGAGTCGAGTAAAAGTTTCGGGTCAAACCGAGCACGTTTGACCAAGTTCCCGAACACGAAATCACATCAGGTCTCTAATGTCGCAGTTGGCCCAAAACCATTGCGACACAAGCCCAAGTGTCGCAACACCTCCGAAACTCAAATTTTCAATGTGAACTTTGCGACACTAGCATTTGTGTCGTAACAAAACCGAGACTTACAACCTGCGACACTAACCAGTGTCGCAAAGATCTCTAACTTTCGCAACTTGCGACACTAAGTCAAGTGTCGCAACATTCAAACCAACAGTATTAACTAAGTGTCGCAACATTCACACTGGCAGTACTAAGTCTAAGTGTCGCAACCTGCGACACTAAGCTCTGTGTCGCATAAATCGGGCGGATCAAAAACATGTTTTCACAAAGTATTAAATTCTCGTAGCAACACATAACCGTATATGTATGATACAACTCGGAATCACGTGAAACATACTTCGCAAAGTGTGTAACGAAATAAACATAACAATAATAATACTTCGAAATTATTATTACGAAACCTCACCAACAGGCCGTACACGTTTTCTAAACACAAACGAAAAACAAACTTTGGACATAACTAGTTGAGTGGACAACTAGCATAGATGGTCTTTTTAGACATCTACATACATATAACCTTACGCGTTTAGGGCGCTAGAAGGTTACGGGTTTGAAAACCTACTTGCTATTAGCAACGCATACGCACAAGACTCAGGTGAGTCTCATAGCCCCACTTTTACTGCTTTTTACTATTGGGGTGAGTATACATACACTGTTTTCAGGAACACGAGTACGGAAACATATATACAGATTGCATGAGTGTTTTACTTTACCTAATCCACTAAAGTCCTCTACACATCATAGTTTCGTTAGTATGGATTTAGCGCGAGTATTAATGAATAGATCTAATTAGATTGACCATCCCCGTTCGGGTTAGTAGCGCTAACTGGTCAAACGGACGCATTAGTATTTGTTTCTAACGGGTGTTCTGGATTAGGCAATCGCGGAGGCACACACATAACGGTTAAGCTTCGGACTATGAGCTCATGGCAGTAGTATACTTATTTTTGCATACGTACAACGCTTATAAATCTTGTAGTTCATACTTATACTTTTGATAACTAAACCTATGAACTCATCAACAGTAGGATTCCTTCAGGGGACTGCATACTAGAGTCGCATAATTTCACAACTGCATTACTGGAGATTCCTTCACATTACTTTTTGTAAACTGTTATGTAATATAATCTCTCGTCTTAGACGCGGACTCTAGGGATTATATTTTTGAAACGATAAGCAATACGTTTTCAAACATCTTATCTATGAAAATATATTTACTTCAAAACGACTCATGTAGAGGTCGTTTAATGTAACTTTGTGTAATGATTTCTGATTAGTCGCCCCAAACTTCCGATGCACATTAAATTTGGAGGTGCGACGTTATAAGAGTCCGTACCTTATGAGTGACTAAAACTCTCTTTTTCTTTTTTTTTAATTTTAAATTAACACTCGTCGGAAACGGCTGCCGCTAGTGTTGTGCAATTTAGGTTACTCGTTTAAAAATAATTGATGGCATTACTTATATAGTCCGTCAATGAAATGGAGGTTGCGAAAGAAGTGGATACGATTTCTACTTACCATATTTTATCAATTATTATATCATCTTAAAGTAAAGTATTTATATATATTGTTATTATCATTATCTAATTTGTTTATTTATATGATATGGATCAAAATTTAGTCTGTCAATAAACCGATTACATAAGGAAATTAAGGAGACTAAAAGCTAGCCCACTTTTACAAATATGGTCCTACGATTTCAGTCGATTATTATATATAGCTATGTAACCATTTATTAATTATTTAGTTATGTTCTAATGTTCTACCCATTAACTAACTATTAATATATTTTTCTATCAATTAACTATTTAAAAATTACGAGTATTACACGTTTGATTTAGTGGGTATTGAAAGGGATGAAATTTTTTCACAATAGACTCCTACAATATGTATTCCATTCCCAAACTAATTCACATTGTTCCAAAATATATTTTTAGCCCTTAAAAATTTAAATTCTACAAATCAGCCCTTATTAGCTTTAATATGTATATAGTTATCATAAGTACCACTAGCAAGGAAAACAAATTTGCATAAGAACATGCTTATTGTGACTATATATTGGCAATTCAAATAAACACATCATTATCTTAAAATAAAGATTTCTTACCTTAAAGTATGTAATATATTTTTTCACGTAAATATGAAAAAATGTAAAGTTAGTTGTTTTAAGCTATTATGTTGTTTATTGATTTATATTGACAACTCTACTAACATTTTTACGATATGTTATGTCACCTTTCTAATTCATAATTTTTTGCTAAATTTTTAAACCCCGTTAAGATGAATTCATGGATTCTCCACTAATCACGGATATATATTTGACTCGTTGTTATGTCATGTTTGTAATGATCTTCCAAAAACTCTCGATTATTCCTTAATCTTTTGCCCGTATGCAAGGTCGGTGTGGTCTAAGATTTTTAGCTGGTGGGGCCTTGGTCCCTTCATAGGTTTGAGAGTTGATGACATAATTTCTTTTAAACTATAAGAATAATAATATAATAATAATAATAATTAATAATAATAATAATTAATAATAATAATAATAATAATAATATAATAATAATAATAATAAGAATATAATAATAATAATAATAATAATAATAATAATAATAATAATATTAATAGAAATGCAAAGGTAAGTACGGTGTTTCAAGTGGTCAGCTACAGAACTTTGTTGATTATATGGGTAAGAGGAATAAAGTCTTATTTGTCGGAGTAATGCTAAATAGTACTACTTATATAGATCTAAAAGTAGACTTAATTTTTCGATTGGTTGACTTTTTTTCACTCTTAATCTCATCCAATCAATTTTTCAAACCTTCCAATTACATCATTATGTCTATATTTAGTCCTGCAAATTTTGTCCTACCAATCATTTTTCTATTTGTTGGGCAAGAAATTCGAAATTTAATTATGCAGAAGTATTCCTTTCTGAAAATCCAATTACTCTCTTTTTTGTGGGTGGTCAATCGACGCAAGTGTTTAGTATATGATTGGGGCGCTTGAATTTCTAAACCTACGGGCATTAGGCTTTCTTAATGCTTTTCATTTTGGTTTGGTGTTGGTAGTTATTCGAATGTTGTATATTGCACAAGTGAGAGACAAATGTGCTTATCACACAATTCATGTCATCATTTGTGAGTATGTCATCATTTGCAGGTAACAAATGAACCTATATGATCACACACATAAAGTTAACAAACAAACTAATTTCAATCGGACGTGTATTTTACGTACACATTACATTACAAATGGGGAACATATGGCTGTTAGGCCATAAACATGTAAAATCAAGGCCGTAGAAATGTAAAATCGACAAGTGGGGAACATAAATGGGCTTACATTCGGCTGTAGGCCCATTAAGGCAGAGTCTGAGTCGAACCAGCTTCAAGAAATACCAACCTTTTGATCAAGTGTGGGCCTGAGTGATGGGCTAGACTGTTGAAATTGTTGTAGCTTTCAAGAAAAATGAAACTAAGACTAAACCTATTACATAATAGTGTTGCTTGGAAGAACTAAAAACGAGACCGGCTTGGAAGACCCACCATTGTGACGCGATGATGGTTGGTCGCAGAGCGATCGGGTCAAGAAGGACCGTCGATGCACAACGACGAGGTTGTCGGTCAGATTCGGTTGTTTGATATTTCCTTATTTGCTTACACTGCAACTATAATATTATGTATTATAAACCCTAACGTCACCAAAAGTAATACAAACTCTATTGAGTTTGGCCGTGTACTAAATCGATCACCTAGATCAGATATAACCATGTACATTCATGTGCCATATTTTCACGTGATTGTGATTGTGTGTTATTGTTTGTTTATCTTCCGTCTATTATTTATGCGTGTAACAGCGGTTACATGTTTCCGTTGTTTAGGCCCTAAAATCCATAAAGCGACAATTTATAATTTTTAAACAATATATACATTAAACAAGAAACAAGATGAGGTAGTGCCACGTAACATGTGTTCGATTATTCAAAGTTTAAACTTTAAAGCTATAATTAACTATGTTCATTTTTTAGAAGACAAGAAATAAAACAGAATAACATACAAAGGAAGTTAACAGCATATGCATCTCATCGTCGGAAAAATCAATCTAAAGTCTTGCCGAGTTCGTGTTGAAGTTCATCTTCAAATCTATTTTATTTAGGCTTCTTATCGATCTTTTATACCTGTAACGAATCAACAGATACTAATAGTATCTAAATGTATGTTTTAAAACTACCTCTTGAAACTGTTATAGTACTCTATTTTAATCTCATCTAAAACCTTGTGAATGAAGTCCTTCATTTCCAAAATAAGTTGGTCAGATTCAGGCAACTCCGAGAAAACGTGGAACGAGTGGAACATGTTTGGGTAGTCTACCAAGTATGCCTCTTTTCCGGACTTCTTCAGCCACTCGTAATACCTTATTTGCCAGTCTCGTAGAATATCGAATCCGGCCACAACTACCATGGTTGCCGGAAAATCAAGTTTCGATATATCCATCGCATTTGGGCCACTAACGTTGATGATTGGATGGTCACGGGTGTATGGTTCACCTAGTGGTATGAATGCTTTCCAAAACCAATCTGTCCGTTTTATTGGCAATAGAGGCACAATTCCGTCAAGTTCTGTTTCAGATTTTGTTCGCTCCTGTCCGCCAAAAAAAGGTTGAATCGCCACCACTCCAATTACCTTAAAAGTTCAAACATTTAACAAATCTTAATGTAATGTACTGTTCGCAGGATTAATATAGTAATTAACTCCAAAAATATGATAACGTGAACTTACTTCCCACGTGGCAATGTGTAGTGGCGGGTTTAAAATGTAATGTACTTCGGGTTCGGTTCATTTAAAGATACTATGAAGAAAGAATAGATAGAAGGAATTAAAATGGAGAAAAAAAAGGCAGGGGCATTTGTTTTTATAGATTGTCTTGGTATCTGGGCTAGGTAAATTAACACGTGTTGGGCCAAGAACATGGGACTGCCACTTAATTGGATTCACGACTGACCACGTGCATAACATAAATTTTTTTGTTTTTAATAACATACACCGATCATTGAACCAGTCATATTACCGGGTCACTGATTCAACCGTTTCTACAAGCATATAACTTTTTACAAAGTATGATAATCAAGACAACTTAACATGGTTTGGTAAACTATCGATATGATGTACCTTGAGTTTTTGAAAGTTGAATTCGCATGCTCTTTTAGTAACATGATGAGCTAGGTTACCACCAGCGCTATCACCGGCGACAAAGCAGTGTGAAATATTAGCATTTTTCGGCAACCATTCTGACCTATTCTCTTCATTGTCTAGAAATTTCAACACGTCAAACCCATCGTCATGTTGCGCAGGGTGACGGTGCTCAGGTGCAAGACGATAGTTCACTGAAACAACTATCACATTTAATTCTCTTGCGAACCTGCGACACACACAATCGATTAAAATCAAGTCAGGGGAAAGGATAACGTATCCGCCACCGTGAAAGTACACCATAACTGAAAGACCTTCTGTTGTATGTTGTGTGGGGATAAACACACGGAACCAAAGTTCGCGATTTGGATCCACAACTACATCGTACGTCTTGACCCCGTCGATTGGCTCTGAGTTCACGGGTTTCTTGAGCAAGTTTGTGAGGCGAAGGAGACGTCTGTTCACGGTGCCGTCTTTCCGCATAATTACATCGAGTGCAATGGATCCTATCGAAAGTATTAATTTTATCTTCAAAGGGAGGTTTAGAGATGTTCGAGTTTTTTTAGCTGCAGCAGCTTCCATTGAAAGGATGTTAGTCAAAATAACATATGGTTTTTAATTAAAGCTATGCAAAGAAACATACGATTAAAATTTACTCAAATAGTATGATGCAAAATCAATGAGTCTTTGCCTGCCGCTCCTGTTCCATACCATATTTAGTAAAATCTGAGCCTAACCAAAAATAAGTTATAGTGGTATTGGTAATCACTCAAAATAGAAGTAAGTTGAAACGGAAAACTAAAGTTAACGACCCTCGCAACAAAGATTAGATAGATTTTGTTTATGAATCTTTTCTAAAAGTCCACCCGTCACTCATTGTTTATTTTATTATATAGGATCGGATCGGATCTAATACAGAAAGTATACTCCCTCCATTCAAAGTGTTTTCATTTCTATTATTTCTTATCCCAAGATAAGAAAAAAATAAATTATAGTTGGTAGATATTATATGTGATTGGTGAAAGTTGTAGTTAGTGGAGAATCCTAAAATTTTATACGCGGTCAAAAAGGACACTTTGACTGAAACGGAGGGAGTATATTAGATAGAAAGCGAATGAGAGAATGACAAGTGTTTCATCATTCCCCTACTTTTTCTTCTCATTTTTCTCCTTCCCTTATCTCCTACTTTTTCTCCCACTATTTAAAAAAAAATTATAATCTTTTTTTTAGTAATAATTTTTTTAAACTTTTTTATTAAAAAAAAATTAATACGTTACTGACTTTTTTCAATATAATGTATCTTTTTAGGGTTTATTTATTTATTTATTTATTTTTATTTTGTTTTTAATACCATTAAAATATGGATATGATACACTTGACATTTAACTATCATGCAATTGACATTTAACTATCATGCACTATACTTTTAGATACGATGCACTTAACTTTTAACTACGAGACAATGCATTTATCATTATGATGCACTTGACGTTTAACTACAATGCACTTGACATTTAACCATCATGCGTTTGACTTTTAACTATGATGCACTTGAATTTTAAATATGATGCATTTGACTTGTAAGTATGAATGCAACATTATTGTGATACATAATTAGTTATAAATAAGTGAATTACGATGTAATGTACTATCATTGTGTAGTTAAGATACACTCAAATTTTAACTTTGATGCACTACAAGTATTACTATTTAAATTACTATGATTCACTTTACATTCAACTATGATGCACTATAAATTTTTTAAATTTGGTGCATTTCATTATTACAAGGATGCATTGTTATTATGATGTATTTGACTTTTAACAATGATGCATGCAATCATTAGTGCGATGCATTGTATTTATTACCATGATCCACTATGCTTATACTTAAAAAAAATAAGTGCATCGTATTTCAACCAAACGGTACTTTTATTGATAAAAACACTACATTATCATTTTAATAAAGGTAAAATAAGTGAAATAAATGTTTGAGTAATAAGTACAAAAAATAATAATATTAAATCGAGTTTAAAAAAGCTTAAATAGATTAAAGAAGAAAAAAGAGAAATAAAAAACGTTTAAAAAATATTAAATTAAGTTTAAACTGTTAAATTAAAGGTTAAAAGTATATTAAATGAATATATACAAAAGTAAATATAAAATTTTTAAATAAAGATTGAAAGAAAAGAAGAGTAAAAAAATGAGAAGAAGCTAAAATTTTGTAAAAGAAAGAAAGGGAAGAGATCACAAAAGAAAATATAAGAAATGACACATGTTTACTCTTCTATTAGCTTTTTTTTTTTTCAAATAACTTCTCATTTTCTCAAAAATCACACCTTTGTTATATTACTCTACTTTTATCGAGCGTGAACTTAACTTAACTTTGTAATTAAAAAGGTTAAAATGGATTTCTTTTTAAAATAGTTGACATGGATTTTTTTTTTTTTTTTTAAATTAAAAGGCTAGACATGAAACTATATTTATTTTATAGGGTTATGTCATTAGGTCAAATAGTAATTAATTTTACAAGTGTTTACCTTAATTCACTCATGTTATATATATTTTTTTCATTTAACCTCTAAAATTTTATAAAATATTTAATTATTATCACAGTAACCTAACTTTGGATATACTAATTTTTATTAAGCCTACATGAAAATCTTTTTAAATAAAAATGCTAACATGTAACTTATATTTATTTAATGGTGATAACTTGATTGCATCTTTATGCAATGCATTGACGTTTCATACTCTCATTTTTTAAGTTTAATTAGTTTTAATTCTAAAATATAAAACATAGTCAGGTATCAAATAAATTACCGCTTTCATGTAATGGCTATTTTTTAATAATAAAATGTATTACATTATCAAATTAATGTGTACGACATAACATATTAAACTAGCGACTAATTAACGAGATCATGTCGTAAACTATCATGTCAGTATTTTTACATATATATAATATCAGTCCCAACATTTTAATTTAAATAAATATCCATGTCAAAACGCTTTGGTTACGAAGGTTCTCGGGATTTAGGTTTATCGATGGATTCAGTAATCGAAAGTCCCTCCAACTCAATCAATATCAACAACATGTCGTGACCGGTTCCCTTGCCCCGGACAAGCCCTGCTCTTTTTAGTCGTTTCCAGAAGAAAGAATTGATTGACAAATCTCCGGGTTAACTCCCCCACTAACGGACTTTACTGGCCTGAAATTTTCAGTTATCTTACTCGACTATAACCAAGGAGGTATCTTAGCAGGCACGTGCGTGTAGGAAGGCACCTACGCGCCGGTGAAAACTACCTCGATCGGATCAGAGACCTTTTCTAGTTCATAATGAATGAAATGAACCCCCGGATGAGGGGCAAATCTCATGATATAAAAATTGGTAATCTACAAAATTTGAACATTATATAAGATTTTAGTTAAACACTTGTTAAAGTTGATTATTATTTGGTGATTATATTTGAATATTATCTAAAGACTTGAGTGGTTAAATAAGGAGAATAAAAGTATGAGTAATTTTAGTTGAACACTTGTAAAACTTGATTATTATTTGATAATTTTAACCCTTTATAAAACAGTTTATATTCCCTTCTTTGTAGAAATACTGAATTTAACATAATTAAAATGACACACGTTTTGAGAATTATTGATATATACTTTACATGATGATATAAAAATATAAGTACATATATTTATTTTGAAATTAAGAGAGTATTAATTAATGTATTTTACACTATCCATATATATAACATAGAAATTAAGGTAAGTTAAACTACAAATTAACATTATTAATGAAGAATATCAATTCCCAGTCCTAAAGTGTTGAAGTTTCATACGCATCTTAATAACCTTTCAATTGGTTGTTTAAACCTGCAAACAATCAGCATATGCAATAAGTATCCAAAATGTTTGTTCACTAAAACGAATTGAAAAACCATAAAACATATAAACTGGAAACCTAAAACTTCATTGTTTCGGGACTTTGATCAGATTTTATATAACAAAATTTCATATGTTGTTTATTAGAGTGAAAAAACTATGAATAACTCAGCATCTATAAACAACCACAAATATTACGTACACACGGACTCAAGTGAGACTTGAAATCCACAACTACTTAATTAGTGAGTTTCTCTAATACCGCTAGGTGAAAGGCGTTATCTTACATTGTATGTTTTTATTTTCAACATTATTAATTGTTTAGTATTTAAATTCTGTAACATTCAATATGTAATAGAGCATACCTTACTTATGAAGTCCTTCATTTCCAATATATGTTGATCGGATTCAGGCAATTCTGGGAAAACAAAGAATGTGTGGAACGTGTTTGGGTAGTCCACCAAGTATGCTTCTTTTCTAGATTTTTTCAGCCACTTGAAGTATCTTAGCTGCCAGTCTCGTAGAATATCGAACCCAGCCACAACCACCATTGTTGCTGGAAAATCCGTTTTCGAGATGTCCACTGCATTTGGGCCGCTAACATTGATGAATGGATGGTCACGGTTGTCACCAAGTGGCATGAACGCGTTCCAAAACCAATCTGTTAGTTTCAATGACAAAACAGGTGCGATTCCGTCAAGTTCTATTTCAGAATTTGTTCGCTCCTCTCCCCCAGAGAATGGTTGAATCACCATCAACTTAATTACCTTAAATGTTCAAACAATTAACAAATTATAATCTTCTAGAAGTATACTTGTAACCGTAGTTACTTTTTTATACTCACTGCGTCTCAAAATACATGTCCACATTATTATTTATATATGTTCTAAAATATTTGTCTACATGCAAAAAATAACCATTAAAAATTATTACACTTCACATTTTAGCTTTATTTATTACTCTCAATCATTTATTTCTTAAATAAATTCAGTCAAACGTGCTTTAAATATAAGGAAAAACTGACTTTTAACAAATTTATCTTGATTCGTACAAAAATTATTGACGAACAATTTTTGTGGGATTGAGGGTAATATTTTATGGTAATATATGATTAACTCGAAAAATAGAGAAAATCAGACACAACCCTTAATGACGATGCATTGTCGTCACAGAAGGCCACAAAACGACAAAACATTTACGTTTTTTTTTTTCACTTTGACCGAAAACTCGGTTTAATTTTTCTATTGCGACGATAAAGCCATAGCAAATGCATTTAATTTTCATTTTATCTTTTATTTTTCATTTGGAGCCAAAATCAAAAGCGGTAAGCTTTCGCGACGATTGTGTCGTCGCTAATCCTTTTAATAACCACGTGCATGCTAACAGCCCACAATAATGTTTTATTAACCAAATTGATCATTGAATTAATCATTTACCGGTTCACTAGTTCAACCAGCTGTAAATATGGATAATTTTTCAGAATATGATAATAGTGAGATAATTTAATATCTGTTTAGGTAAACCATTTATGTACCTTGAGTTTTTGAAAACTGTATTCGGATGCTCTTCGAGTAACATGATGAGCTAGGTTTCCACCTGCGCTATCACCGGCGACAAAGCAACGTGAAATGTTTGCATTTTTTGGTAACCATTTCGACCTATGTTCTTCACTATCCAAAAACTTCAGCACATCAAACCCATCGTAATATTGCGCAGGGTGACGATGCTCTGGTGCAAGACGATAGTTCACAGAGACAACTATAACATTTAATTCTCTCGAGAACCTACGACAAACACCATCGTATACATACACGTCAGGAGAGAGGATTATGTATCCACCCCCATGAAAAAACACCATCACTGTGAGATCTTCTGATGCATGTTGTGTAGGGACAAACACGCGAAACCAAAGTTCTCGAGTTTGATCAACAACCACATCGTAAGTCTTGACACCTTCTATTGGTTCAGAATTCGCAGTTTTCTTTAGCACATCAGCAACACGGAGGAGATGTCGGTTCACCGTGCCATCTTTCCGCATAATTACATCGAGTGCAGGAGAACCTATCGAAAATAGAAGTTTTAATTTCCATGGTAATAAAAGTGATTTCAGGGTTTTCGCATCCATGGAAAACGAATTTAGTTTCAGAAATCACAAAATGTGAAAGATATAATTAGGAATTTGGTGTAAGATGAAAGGGAAAATTAATGAAATTAAGTTGAGAAATCACAATTATGAGATACTAAAGTGACAATATTCTTCATATATATATATAATGCAAAATGATTAACGATCCTCGGCGTGGATTTGTTAGTCCCACTGCTTTAATTAAATAAATATAAAAAGAACGCATAACCGATTAGCTTTATTTCAGAGTCGTTCTTTAACAACAAAGAAAACTTGAAATCTAAGAAGAAATTAAATAATATAGTGTTTATTTAAATTTGACATACGGGTGTTCAAACATGACTTACCTTTTTCTTATATTGACATTTCAAGAATTGAATTCAACATTCACATTTCATTGGTGTTAGGCACAAGAATTCTAGGAAGTTGTATTAGATCGAGCTTCTAGTTTTTAACAATCTCAATCTTCCATTCATGTTTGACAATAAAAATATAAAAGAGATTAATAAAAAAAGATATTCAGAATCTCTTTTTAAATAATTTTTTAAGTAACTTAAAAATAATATTCAGCTCCGATTCAAGTTGCAATTTTCAGCCAAAATCTCCCCGTGAAGCTAGTGTTATCAAAAATAGCCTTCAAAGGTTAAAATGGGTTAGCTACCCCACGTTTGACTTTGAAGTCACTAATTAAGTATGAATAAAATATCAAAACGAGCAAATATAGCTAGAACATTTGGATATATGTTTACTCGCATGCGTGTTGAGAATAATATTTCCACTAATGAAATTCCAAGTTAGTTAGTTAGCCAATGGGATTTGAGTATCAAAACATGATTATTACTTGTTCATCGGCGTATTTATTTGATTATATAATATAAAGATAAATATACTTTTTGCCTTTGGAAACATCGTTACCTTTTCCGGTCATTTATATAAATTATTTGACCTGAATATTCACTTTTAATGGAGCCCAATAACTCCGCGACACCATCCACAATGTTATGGACTTCACCTTATCCATAGCACTACCACGTCATGCCACATCAACTTTCTATAAATTTTCACTTTCTATAAACTTACTCTTTTACTTCTATAAACTTGAACAAGTCCATAAATAGGTCTCACCCATTTTTCTTATATATATTTTAACATTAATTTAAAGAAGAATGGGTTGGTGGAGCCCATAATACCGTGTCCATGCACATGGACATCTAAAAAAATTCATGGACTTTGTATATGGGCAACCTCCTACAATGGATGTCAATATGTATGGACTCTATGTCGTCTCCACCTAAATTATGGACTTAGTGTATGGATACATTAGAGATGGTCTTATAATCTATATTGCTTGTCTATGATCCCACAACTTTCTCTATAAACCTTATCTCGTTTTATATGACCCGTCTGCTTTCAAATTTTCATTAATATTCAATTATGGTATTTAAAAAAGAACGACGACTAGTGTGTTCTTTGCCTGTGAAATTAATAAAAAAAAATTGTAATTAATCGGCTAACGGCATCTCCATAAAAATAAAAGCGTATTTCGCTTTGCAGTGAATAATTTAAAAAATTCAATTTTTTTCTCTTTTATAAAAAGTTAAAAATAATCCTAAGACATGTGCCAACAGCAAAACTCAATGAAGAACTGACGCACGTCAGTTGAGGGACACCATTGGCGCCAATTTATAAATTGGGTGTGTCCGTTGATTATCTCGTTTTATATGACCCGTTTGCTTTCAAATTTTCATTGATACTCAATTATTCATATTTTTTGTTTTTTATTTTTTGTTTAGTGTAGGGATGAGCATTAGTACCCAAATCACGATACCGTATCCGTATCATACCATTACCGTACCCGTACCGGTATCATCCCACTTCAAATGGTATGGTATCGGTACTTATATAAATGTTTTTTTTGGATGCGGTACTTTCGGGAAGATATCGGTATTTCTTCGGTTTAGTACCCGGTCCCAATTAATATAAGATATTATTACTTATTAAGAAACTAGATTTCATTCTCGTGTGTACACGTGAGCCGTTGAATTTGTATTTAATTGTTATAACTATACAAATAATGTATTTGATAAAATTCTAGGGTTTTACCTTATTTAAAAAAATACGCAGTAAAATTTGTAATAAAATTATATAAGGTAGTATCTATATTAAGCGTATAATTGGTGTCATATTAATTTTACTTTTTGTATACAACTTTGAGTGTGTAAAGGGTAAAGTTTATAACCAAAGGCAAGATAAATCAAACAACCTCCCACTATAAATGTATTTAATTATATTTAACGAATTCAAAACATAAAGAACTTAAAGAAGCTAACAATCATAAACGATAAAGTTGTAACACGAAGGAGCAACTATATTATTTGTAAAACCTTTTTTGTAATAGGGATATATAAAAAAATTCAATTAAGGCTCGCATATTATTTATATATCCAACTACCCAAGTGATATACACGGAGGATCACTTGGATGTATGAGAAATTAATTTTTAAATAGTCATTATTTTTAACTTTTTTGTATACATCGAAAACATAAGCGTGTCGATTCTTTGTCATCTTTTTGTGTAAGTTGTTATATTTTGTTCAATTTGGTATTGGGGTGGTGTTATGTCTGAACATTGTTCACTTTAGTATTGTTATACTTCCGGTACCAAACGGTTATAGTACCACATTTTAGACTACCAATACCCGTACCGTATCGGTACCAAACTACTTCAGTTGGTACGGTATTCGGTACTCACATTAGGGAAAAAAGGAAAAGCGGTACCAACTGGTTTGGTACGGTACGGTACCGGTTTCGTACCACGTTCATCCCTAGTTTAGTGTATAGAAATAGAAGTAAATTGTTAAATGAAGGGGCCCAAAAATTGAAGTGATACGATTATTGTTTGCAGTGTTGTGTCGGTTAGTTTGAGGTGGCGTAACTGACACACCCACAATTGAGAGCGGTCTAAGTGATAATGTCGGTCGCCAGTCCACATAAGCAAAAACCGACACTTTGCAAGTCAAATTTTCATTTTTGAAACGTCTAACAAATTTTTTGTTACCAAAGTTACTTACCTTTTCGATCGTGAAATGAAAGTAAAGCACATTCTTTAAAATGAAAATTAGTCTTAATTAAATTGTTGAATTCAATCTCACACAGGAAAAAAATCATGGATAAGATCTTCCCCACCACCACCGGCCGGGACCACAATGATCACCTCCTTTTAAACCCACAGCTTATGTGTTGCAAAATTCTATGGCTACGGTTACTTCCAGATGTATCATCCCGCCTTTTAAACAACATCCAATCTCTTTGCAACCAAAATACTCTAGTCTTCATCTTCAGTTTTCAAATATATATGTTTCCGTAATTCGGATCACCTGCCGATATGGAGGAGGTAGTAATTCACGTCTACAAGATTCTGAACGCTCTCAGCAGATTAAATCGGACGATGATCAAGCCCTCGATGTCTCCACTATCAGGTTTGTACCGTCGCTTATAAAATTTTTGAATTGTTTATACCACTTAAATCGTTGTATTCTTGCTTTTTCTGTTTTGACTATATTTTATTGTGAAATTTCTTATTGTGTAGATCGATTTCATCCCAACATTTATTTATATACACTACTTGATCATGATATCTGCTGATCAGGTTTTGATACATGCATTAAACATAAGCTAGAATTCATTTGTGAACTAAATATACTTGTGTCACATGCTTCTACTTAAGTCCTAGGCAGGCTTATATCATCCGAATATAGTTTCAATTGTAAATTGAAGTAGCGATTTTTTGCATTATATTTTCATGGGTTCTGTTAAGGGTTGTCATTAGTAAGTTTGGACATGAATAAGTTATTGTACTTCAACCAATATGCAGGGGTAGTTGAATTTGTTATGGTCTGAGTACAATTTTTGAGGCATGTCTTAAAGCCATAATGACAGCCTTAATGGCTGTTGTTATCAGTGTCCTATATGTTTTCATTGGTACGAAGTAATGTGTTTCATTAATTGGATGAAATATATAGGTCAAATACTGTGAGGCTTATAGATGATCAGCAAAATATGGTGAGCTTTCTGCTAACATTTTGCTGTTACGGACGTATTATATCTTGTGTTAAGTTCTATGCGATTGTGTTGGGACGTACTGATCGATCAGCTTGTTATGCTAGGTCGGTATAGTATCTAAAAATGCTGCTATTCAGATGGCTGAAGATGCTGAACTTGACCTTGTATGTATTCTCATATACTTAATTGCATTAACATTTAACATTACCTGTTTCAATTTTGTTTTTTGTTTTAATTATTGAGCGTCAAGTATACCTTTGATTCTACGCCCTGTATTTGGAGTGATCGAGTTTAATAATTTGGGCGCCGACAACTGCTTTACTTCTTGATGTTCAAAAGTTTCATTGTTCCTTTTGCATATTTCAGATTTAAGTGATTTTGGGAGTTCAACCAATATCTTTTACTTGGCCGTCTAAATTTTTAACTATCTGTTATTTCTTCTTCAAAATAATTATATGTTTTTTTTTATGTAGGTTATATTGTCTCCAGATGCAGATCCACCTGTTGTCAAGTTGATGGATTACAAGTAAATAACATCTCGATCACCTGATATGATATGATCCATGATCCTGATAAAAATAATCATTCAAGTCCATTTTAACAGTATGTCTTGAATTAATTATCAGTTACACAATTTTTGCAGCAAATATAAATACCATCAACAAAAGAAGAAAAAAGAGCAGCAGAAGAAAAATGCTGGTGAAGGCCTTCTCTTTTAACTCTATTTAATGTGTAGCTATCAGTTTTAAGAAAAAAAATGCTGAACAAAGTATGTTCTTTGATGCTAGCGCTTCGCATGGATCAGAAAGAGCTCAAAATGGGGTAAAAATTATTGTTTCCGAAACATAATAATATTGGCATTGTCTCCTGGTCAATCATACATTATCTAGATGATAAACTACTGAATAAATGAGTGTTCTTGACAGTTACAACATCGATGTGCACGATTATGACGTACGTTTGAGAGCTGCTAAAAAATTCCTCAAAGATGGTGACAAGGTTATTTTCTTTTTAAATTTGCTCACAGTTTATTGCTTAGTTCCCATATTGTTATCCCTAATTTTTTTCCCTAAATGGCTCTCAGGTTAAAGTTATTGTGAACTTAAAAGGTCGTGAAAATGAGTTCAGAAATAAAGCTATTGAGCTCATGAAGCGTTTTCACGATGACATTGGGGAGGTAGCCTATATGCTTTATTTGATAATTAACACACGTTTTTTCTGTTAAGGAAATTAGTATCAAAACATGATTGAATGATATGTTGCAGCTAGGCATTGAGGAAAGCAAAAATTTGAGAGATAAGAACATGTTTATGGTATTGATTCCAAACAAGGTAGTTGTACAAAAAGAACCACCAAAGAATAAAGGAAAGTCAAAGTCAACCGAGTCACAAGTGTCTACAGCAAGTGTATGAGTTGGTCAACTTCAATTTTTTTATAAGTCAAAAGTTATCTTGCAAATTTGTATAGTTAAAATCATGCAAAATCATATTATCAAATCTTTATACCAATGACAGAGAGATCCTCATGTTTGTTGTATTTTTAGCACATTTTTTTAGCTATAATACCGTGTAACTATTTTTAACTATTTTAATTTGATAACTATTTTAAAAATAATATTATTTTAGCTCATTTTTTAACTCTTTATATCAATAACAGAGAGATCCTCATGTTTGTCACAACCTTTACCTTTATTTTAATTTTTATTTTTAATAATGTAATATTGTTAAAAATTGCACCATAGCAATAATTAAATCAAGCCAAAACTCTATTTTCTTAAATAGTTAAGGTTTAAAACGCTCTGCTAATTATTTACCCCCTAGAGTTTATACTTACCGTTTTGTGAAATCAAAGCGTATATCGTATGGTAGAGAAGAAATAATTGGTTAACCTGGGAAAGAATTAATTAGCCCATAATCAAGTGGCCAAGTGGGCTCTATAGGATTGGCTCCGGGTCTCAAAAAAAATTTCTTTTCTGATTAGGGGACGTGTTGAGAACTGTTTGGTTCATTGGCAAAAAAAATATAGCGCGCGCAAATATATTAAATTTTAGTCTGACATTCATTGTATGTAGTGAACTATTCGAGTTTCCATTGTATATAACGAACTTGTAATTTATTTACATTGTATGTATTTTGGTCAAATTAACGGTTATAAGGGACGCCACGTGACAACTTATATAGTCTGACACACGAAAAAAATACCACAAATTACACACAATGTAAAAAAATTACAAGTTACTTAAATAAGTTTGATACATCTGTGCGCACTAAACCCGAAAAAAAAACCCTAAAGAAAGATGATAGGAAGGAACTTGGTGGCAAAGTTCTTGATGATGAAGCAATACCTTGTTTTGATTCAGAAAAAGGTTATATTAGGTGACTACGTATACATCGATTTAATTCAGTTGTTTGATTTCAACCTTATTTTATTAGTGTTATATAATATATATATATATATATATATATATATATATATATATATATATATATATATATATATACTAGATCTCAAAACCCGTGTATACACATGTGACCGTTGAATGTGTATTTGATTTTTTTAAGCACTCAAATGATCTATATGAAAAAGTTCTAAATTTTTTGCAAACGATCCTGTAGTATTATTTATTTATATTCTATCATTAAATTTGACATATTTTAAGTTTTTTAAAATTAAGTAAAAATTGAGGGACTAAATTGATTTATTAAAAATTAGATGATTGATGACATTATAAAAGTGTTTTTTATATATATATTATATTATATTATATTATATTATGTAATCAAAAGTTATTAGCTTTTTAAATTTGTTTTTTGGTAACTTAACATTTAATGGCCATAATATGATATTATTAGTAGTACACCAACTTTTAATTTTCATATAATTAATCATTTTTATTGTCAGCTTCTTTTAGTTTAAATAATTTAATTCTGTAATTTAATTAATACGCCTCCTTTTTTAATTATGTTCATGAGAATTTATACTTGTCTTTTACGTATTCATTTGAATTTGATTGAAGTTGATATGGGAAAACGACACCAACCAGATGTTACATCCCTTTTCCTTTAAGCCTCAATATCTGTTATCATTGTTTATTTATTATTAGCATGATACCCGCGCGTTGAGACGGGATAAGAAATAAATAAGAAATAGTGGTGAATATCAGGAATCGTAAATAATGTTAGAGTGATGTAATATGATAAAATACTACTAAAAATATGTGCTTAGATAAAATGAAATTTAAAATCACATGAAGTAATTAATTTCGTATATCGTATAAAATTTGTAGACATATACCACCACATTTGAAGTGTATACTCCGAGTTGTTTAAGCTTTTTGACAAACTTGAACAACACCTTTGTACTGGAACATGATATTCCTCAAGAAAATGATGTGTGAAGTTGCTAATGCGAGAATATTGATTCCGGAAGATACACATCAACATTTTAAAATTGTTTGACATTGAGCTTTACTGATCAGAAATTTGAAATTCTCAAATATATAAATTGACAACATAAAAAATAAGTATGTAGATAAATGTGAGAAATACATATTCCACAAAAACACATTTAAGGGTTCATATTTTATTTTTTACAAACTTAAAAATTAGTAAAATTGGGTGGAAGTTACAATTGAAGGCTTTAGAGGCAAAGACTCTGAAATTTGGACAAACTACGTTTGATAATTTACCAATATGTTCGTCTAGTCCCGATCTTTCTGTCCATAATTTCATATTCCGTAACTCCTAATGGGTTGTTATGTTATATGTTTATTGTTAGTTAATTGTTTAATGATAGTGTTATTGAGAAATTAATAAATGTATGGGTATGTCAGTAAATTCAAATGATTTGTCAAAAATAATGCTAATGTTATCGATAAAATAATAATTTATTTTGTAACAAAAATAATTCAAGTGAATTGAAAAATATTGTATTCATTTCACCTAATTGTGTATTATTTATAAATCGATGAGAATTATTAGGATGAGTATCGCAATTATTATGTGAATTGGATAAAAGAAGTTAGATCTTTATGTTGAAAAATTGTTTAATTTCAAATGATTAGAGAAACTGAAGGTTACGAAGTTATAATTAATTTACATAAATGTGTTATAAAATATCATTAGAAGTAGTGGCAAAATAGTAAATCCCATTAGCACACTTTTAAGGAATTAAGATTCATAGATCAAATGGTTTATATAGTGTAGTAAGATAGTTATTAATCGAAACCACTCCTAATGATAATTAAGGTAAATTACTTTTGTAAGTAATTCGGGTGTGTTTGGAAAACAAGCTTCTAGGAGCTTATCGGAGTTTAAGTTTATTTTTTCATAAGCTCAAGCTAAAAGTTTTGTTTGGTAAGTACTCCTTCTACATGTCTTTGTGTTTTACCTTTTTTTCCTTTCATGTCTATTTCACGTATTAAACTTCAGTTACAGCTACTTTATCAAACACTTTTAAAAATATATATATAAGCTCCATCTATCAGTTTCTAGTTCCAGCTACTAGTTAGTTACGCCAAACACACCCCAAATGTGTGTAATACGGGTAAATCTGATCTTGTTAAAAGTGTTGTTTTTGATTATTCAACAAAATACACTTTTAAAAAGAACAGTTCAAAGTTGCTTATTTGGAACGTTATGTTATGAGATTATGAAAGTATTATTGAAAGATGAATATGATAGATGAGAGATAACGATGATCAATTAGACCTTCTATATTGTTCCCTTTTTTTGATGCAATATCTTAAAAAAGACGTGACATAAATTAGTCGAATGAAAGATACACTGATCGATGAAGTATTCAATATCGAAAACTATGTTTTCAACGTCTAATGGCATGATTAAACAGATTAACATGAAATTACAACGACGACTTTCTGATAATTTGTCATCTTAATGAGGTCTTAATTAATCGATCTGGGACCAGAAACCAAAAAAAAAGAGATTAATTAATCATTTACTTTATCAAAGTATATGACGCTTTTGATCAAGGATAGATTAAAAGTGGTAAAGTCGTCAAACATATAGGTCAAGAAGATGGTTCAGCTCAACTCCTTTTAAGTTTTGACTTAGATAAACATGCCATTTCGAACTAACATCAACGTACATAATGCACGGTTGCAGTAGCGAAGCGAAGTCAGAATCTTAAGTTCACGGGGCCATACTTCACAATAGAATTACGACACTAGTCTTCTCATAATCTTGACAAAGTGATCGAACGATGAAAACTGCATTTAGTTATTGTCGTCAACAATCTATTAATAAATCAATGAGTTTTATGCATAGATAAAGCCATTAATAAATATTAGAGTTCTATAACAAACGAAAATTATGCATAAATAGGTTATTGAGGTCAAATAGTGAAATAATTTAGATTTATATGAATAATAAAGTTATTAATAAAGATAAAGAGTAGAGTATTAAAAGGTAGTTGAAGAAAAACGACCGAGAAACATAACTTAACTTCAAGGCAATGGAGACAGTGCAACCAACAAACAACAACATACCATCTCACATACATTAGGTGCATGAGGGACACATTGAATCTAAAAGGAAAACTACCGTTCACCCCCACCACCTTACTTTTCCATTAAAAAGAACCCTTCACCTTGCTACCTTTCACCACCCTATTCTTTGCACCACCACCACCACCCTAGCTAATTTTCTCTGTGTTTTCAACCATGCAAGCTAGTGCCGGCCTAGTTGCCGGTTCTCACAACCGCAATGAGCTCGTCGTTATTCATGGCCATGAAGAGGTACATACATTTATTTTTGTGTGTGAAGTTGGAAATGGTATTATGGCAGTGAGATTTGTGATCAACCTTTGTGTATGAAGTATAGCACAAATGTTTCTTATAATTTGTGTCATACATTGAAAGTTATATCGATTAATCATATAGAAGGAAAAAAAAAAAAGGCTAACGGAATTCATTTAGGTTCGAGTTCTTAAAGGTGGAAGTATTGCATCTGGTTAATTCTCAAATAAAATACATGCTGTCCCATATATTTAGTAACCGCTTAGTTACATTGTAAAAATGTGCAATTAGCAATCTAAGATATACTAACGACAAAATAATATCGTTAGCAAGAAATTTTATCCTTAATAATCATGACAGGTTTAAAAACCAAAAATTCAGAATTTGTCATATGCAACTAGAAGTGCAACAAACTTGATGCCAAGTCTCTTCATTTGTTTCTCAATTATTTAGCATGCTAAGTATTGTCTAGTTAAACTTATTCAAGTGGTTAGTAGGCTCAAATAGGTGAAAAGGAATGTCACATTTCTGAGTAAAAAGGTTTTGAAAGGAATTGATTCTAACCTTTTGCTTTGCATCTGATGTTTGTACAGCACAAGCCTTTAAAGGATATGACTGGTCAAGTTTGTGAAATATGTGGTGACGAAATCAGCCTCACAATTGATGGAGATTTATTTGTAGCATGTAACGAGTGCGGATTTCCAGTCTGCAGGCCATGTTACGAGTATGAAAGAAGGGAAGGCAGCCAGAACTGCCCTCAATGCAAAACCAGATACAAGCGTCTCAAAGGTAAACATGATTGACCTCAAAAGTCAAAATTTATGTACTTGGGTGAGATTAATTCAATGAAATGGGCATTAATGAGTACTTATTCGTATACAAATATTTATTAGGTAGCCCAAGGGTTGAGGGAGATGATGATGAGGAAGATGTGGATGATATTGAGCATGAGTTCAACATAGATGATGAACACAACAAAAACAAGGACATTGCAGAAGCATTGCTTCATGGGAAGATGAGTTATGGACGAGGACCTGAAGATGATGAGAATTCCCAATACCCACATGTTATTGCAGGGCGCTCTCGACATGTAAGCAGAAACTATTTGGTTTTATAATGAATTTTAGAGGTGGCAATTTAGACCCATTTACTAGTAAATAGGTCTTTTGGGTTGTGTTTTATCCCAATTGGGTCAACTGAAATTTTTTTTAGCTAAATGGGTAACAGGTCAAATGGACTGAACGTATCAAACGGGTTGAAATTCGTTCAATATATAGCGTTTTATACAAAAATTTAGATTATTGTTGTTAAAATATTGTTCTTGTACTCATAATTAAGGCATTGAATACCTATTAAAATAATTATAAAATGAACAAAAAAGTGTTTGTTGGTCAACCCAACCCGTTCCAACCAGTACTAAAGGATGGACCATTTTGGCTTTTCACCCAACCCACCATCTTGCCACCTAGATCAACGAGTTGCATAGTACATCTCATCAACGCACCCATATATGCATGATGTTTGATTTTCGAAACTAAAGAATTTATATATTACGCTGTGTAAGTAAGAACTGGGAACTGACTAAAATATGTGATGGATGCAGGTGAGTGGTGAGTTTCCGATATCAAGCCAACCTCATGGAGAGCAGGTATCATCACTTCATAAACGGGTGCATCCTTATGCGTCGCCTGATTATGGTATATTTTTATATAATCAGTTAAATTGATCCATCTCCCTATCAGATTATATACGAGTGTTATGACCTAATAAATGAATAAAATCTTTTTGCAGGAAGTGCAACATGGAATGAAAATAAAGACGGAGGGTGGAAAGAAAGAATGGATGACTGGAAAATGCAGCAAGGGAATCATGGAGCAGAAATTGAAGATTATGTTGATCCTGATATGGCCATGTATGTATCTTCAATAAAAGTTTAAGACTTTTTATGGAATTCAACTCAAAAAATGAATCTTTTATATTTAAATATGCAGGTTAGATGAAGCAAGACAGCCACTTTCAAGAAAAGTACCAATTGCATCTAGCAAAATTAATCCTTACCGTATGGTGATTGTGGCTCGTCTTTTTATCTTGGCTATCTTTCTTCGATATAGACTGTTGAACCCTGTGCATGATGCATTCGGGTTATGGTTGACTTCTGTTATCTGTGAGATCTGGTTTGCTTTCTCATGGATCCTGGATCAGTTCCCCAAATGGTTCCCTATTGATCGCGAGACTTATCTTGATCGACTTTCTCTGAGGTACCTATAATATATTAGTTGATCAGGTTGAAATGGGTTAAAAGGAAATGGTTCAAATGGTTCAAATGGTTCAAATGGGTCAAACAGGTTGAAAGGGCCCCAAAATTTTTATGCATACAATTATGCACCCTCCTTAATCATAAATATTCAAAGAATTTTGTTTTTATATTCATACCCAAATCAAAATTATTTATGGAAGGAAAAAGAATTTATTTGCAGTCAACCAGGCCCATTTTGAACCATTACCCAAACCACCCATCTTGTAACGCCTAGTTATAATTAAGACTGGTTTTCACTTATATACAAAAACAGAAACCAGAAATTAATTTATATTTGTAACGCAGGTATGAGAGAGAAGGTGAACCAAATATGTTGTGCCCGGTGGATATTTTTGTGAGTACAGTGGATCCCTTGAAAGAACCTCCCCTTGTTACAGCTAACACGGTTTTATCAATCCTAGCTATGGACTACCCTGTCGAGAAAATATCATGTTACATATCTGATGATGGAGCATCTATGCTATCTTTTGAATCACTATCAGAAACTGCAGAATTTGCCCGGAAATGGGTTCCATTTTGTAAGAAGTTCAACATAGAGCCACGAGCTCCTGAGATGTACTTCTCTGACAAGATCGATTTCCTCAAGGATAAAGTTCAACCCACATTTGTCAAGGAACGCCGAGCCATGAAGGTTTTTAAAACAACTCCATTATGTTATAAATCTCATAAACATGCTGATTTTTTTACACTTCTGATATCATGTTTTTCATGAGTTACAGAGAGAATACGAAGAATTCAAGGTTCGGGTCAATGCACTTGTAGCAAAAGCTTTGAAAGCACCTGCAGAGGGTTGGATCATGCAAGATGGGACACCATGGCCCGGGAATAATACGAAAGATCACCCAGGAATGATTCAAGTATTTCTTGGTCAAAGTGGAGGGACTGATGTTGAAGGAAACGAGCTTCCTCGTCTTGTATATGTTTCTCGTGAAAAGAGACCTGGTTTTCAACATCACAAGAAAGCTGGTGCTATGAATGCCCTGGTAATTAAACATCATAAACATTGCATTAAAAAAAATATGTCATAATTGCATCATCATAAATTGATATTTTCCTATCTAGTTAAATAGATCACAAAACTTCAACTTTTTGGATTTATAGGTCAGAGTCTCGGGGGTTCTCACAAATGCTCCGTTTATGCTGAACTTGGATTGTGATCATTACCTAAACAACAGCAAAGCTGCACGAGAGGCAATGTGTTTCTTAATGGACCCACAAATAGGAAGAAAGGTCTGTTATGTTCAATTTCCTCAGAGATTTGATGGCATAGACAGACACGATCGATATGCCAACAGGAACACAGTCTTTTTTGATGTAAGCATTTGAAACAAATGAAAACTACTAAAAAACGTATATGAAGTTAGTGGTGAATTGATGTATGTTTCATTTTTGGCAGATTAACATGAAGGGTCTAGATGGTATTCAAGGCCCAGTATATGTGGGAACGGGATGTGTTTTCAGAAGACAAGCATTATATGGCTACGAGCCACCAAAGGGTCCCAAGAGGCCAAAAATGGTGAGCTGTGACTGCTGCCCTTGCTTTGGACGTCGCAAGAAGCTTCCAAAGTATGACAAACACGGAACAAAAGGAGATATAGAAAATATCCAAGGTTACTGATATTCTTACCCTTCAACTAATAACTAAATTCAACTTCCAAATATTCTCCTTTACTGAAAGTTATATGTTTCTATTGAATCAGAACTTGATGGTGATGATAAACTTCTGAAGTCTCAAATGAACTTTGAAAAGAAGTTTGGACAATCGGCTATCTTTGTCACTTCAACTTTAATGGTCGATGGAGGAGTTCCACCATCCTCAAGCCCAGCATCACTTCTTAAAGAAGCTATTCATGTCATCAGTTGTGGGTATGAAGACAAAACCGAATGGGGTTTGGAGGTAAAACCGTCATCTTACAAAAATGCATTACTTGTCCTACTCTTTTGTACTTTCATAGTCCTAATATCTTTTTACTGTATGCAGTTGGGATGGATTTACGGGTCTATCACAGAGGATATTCTAACAGGTTTCAAGATGCATTGCCGTGGTTGGAGGTCTATATATTGTATGCCAAAGAGACCCGCATTTAAAGGGTCAGCTCCTATTAATCTATCAGATCGTCTTAACCAAGTTCTACGTTGGGCTCTTGGTTCAGTCGAGATCTTTTTCAGTCGACACAGCCCTCTTTTGTATGGTTACAAGGGAGGTAATCTAAAATGGCTCGAAAGGTTTGCTTATGTGAACACAACTGTCTATCCCTTCACTTCAATCCCACTTCTTGCTTACTGTACCCTCCCCGCCATTTGCTTGCTCACTGGGAAGTTTATTATGCCTGAGGTATGAATACAAAATATATATACATCTTCTGTTTTTTATCCGGATTGTTGTGATAAATAACATACTATCTTTTAAAAATGATGTAGATAAGCACATTGGCAAGTCTGTTCTTCATTTCACTTTTTCTCTCGATTTTCACAACTGGTATTCTCGAGCTACGATGGAGTGGAGTCAGCATTGAGGAATGGTGGAGAAACGAGCAATTTTGGGTCATCGGTGGTGTATCTGCTCATCTGTTTGCTGTTATACAAGGTCTACTAAAGGTTTTAGCAGGAATTGATACCAACTTCACGGTTACATCCAAAGCATCAGACGATGAGGATTTCGGGGAGCTATATGCCTTCAAATGGACAACGCTGCTTATCCCTCCAACAACTATTCTAATCATCAACATTGTTGGGGTTGTGGCAGGAATCTCTGATGCGATAAATAACGGTTACCAATCATGGGGACCTTTATTCGGGAAGCTGTTTTTTGCATTTTGGGTGATTGTCCATCTTTACCCATTCCTTAAAGGTCTTATGGGAAAGCAGAACAGGACACCGACTATAGTGGTTATATGGTCCATTCTTCTTGCTTCTATCTTCTCACTGCTTTGGGTACGAATCGACCCTTTCGTGTTGAAAACTAAAGGACCTGATGTCAAGCAATGTGGACTCAATTGCTGATATACTTCATCTATTTCTCTTTCTCAAGGTGTTTTAAAATCCCAGAGTGAAAAGTTTTGTTCATATGATGAATTGTACTCAATTTTCTTTATCAATTAAAGACAGTTTATATTAAGACTCTGAATATAGCTACATCATGATGGGGTTACAGTGACTATTGTTGCATTTGGATATGCATGTTAGAATCTACTGCATAAATCAACAGAACAGATGCAGAAGGATAACTAGAACAATAAGACAGAGTATACACCAAAAGTTGCAACGATTCAAAGATGTTTGTGATTTTCAAAAACTTAGTGTTCAGATATTCAATTCGTATGATACTTAAAAGAGAATAATGATCTTGTATCTGAAAGGGAAGTTTATACAAAAAGAAAGAGATTGTATCTAACTAATAATCATAATATGGCCCCATAACTCGTGAATACATAACGGCCGACATGTTAATAAATTTAGCTAAAAAAACATTACTTTTTTTTCATGAAACTTCATGATTCCATTAAGTCATGCTTTTTCATAAACAATACAAAATTAATGAGTCATCTTGGTTTAAGTTTGAGTTTGAGTTTAATGGTAGCTATAGAATTAGGCAAAAAATATTGGTAATTTATCAATCTATCTAAACCAAAGTTATATTCTAATTTCTTTCTTTGATTTGCATAAAACGAATGAAGCTAGAACCATTGCATTGCAATTGCCATTGCCATGGATACATCAATTAGTTACATTTTTCCACCATCTCCTCAACTCCCCTCCTAAAATGAAGAGAGAAAAGAACCACACACGAAAACAGAAAACTGTACACACTATATTAACGACACACCATGAGTCGTCGATGTATTCTCTTTGCTTAAGAGACAAAAGAAAGTGAAGTTAGTGTCGGATGTGGGTGGAGTCATGAAGGCGTCATTTATTAGCGAATCATACACTCTTCGAACCTTGTTTCAACTGTACGAGATTTGTCCTAAGGCTGTACTCCTCTACCTGTACATAACCAAAACCGGAAAAATAAAAATAAAGAAAAGAACAACGTTTATATACAGCTTTAAGATACTTAAGTTCTTCAAGATTGAAAATTGCATTTTGTAATCTTTAACTAATGCATTAATGACCACCCTTTTATTCATTAGCAAGCTTTGTAGGTCATAACCGGTATGGTCCAGTCTAGCAAAATAATTTCTAAAGGCAAAGCAGTATGCCCAATTTAGCAACCTAACGGATCATTGTCCTTGTACAACTAGAAAGTTTAATGACAAAACGTCCTTTATTTGCCTCATTATAGTACATGCCAAATTATGATTGAACCACCATAGTACATAACTCGTGGATTCACCCATCAGAATATTAAGTTAAAGAACAAGACAATGCACATGTCAACATTTTTTGCCCAACACAGCTGTCAATAGTGAGAACTGAGACAGGAAAAATGATAATTTTGATAATCCAGTATATAAAATGTGAAGGGGTCTTTCTTCTATTTGTAAAGGTAGCCCAAGTCTAAGAAACAGTGGGCTGCTACAACAAATAATTAATTTAAATGCTTAACTTGATATATGATTATATTGTCTGATAAAAATGCATTACTAATAATATAAACTAGAATAAACTTGCTGACGTCATATATTATCCAAGAAAAAAAGTAAATCTGAAAAAAGTGATTTTTTTTTACTATAAACAAATGGGTAAACGGAAGAGGTTTTCTCTGTTCAGGTTATCCGGATCTTCAGCCAGTGAGGTTTGAACCTGAGACCTCTTGTGAGGATATCAGGACGCCAAATACTAGGCCATCTTGGTTTGGTGATGGTTATTTTTCTACACAACCAAAAATAGAATGTGTTGCAGGGTAATGTCTTCCCCTGGCCAGGTAATATTGAATTGGCAACTTGTCTAGATATGGTGGCACTTATTGTATCAATGGGAGGTTAGATACACTACTCAGTTAGATAGTGACATCTCATAGGGCACAAACCATTGAATTTAATGGCATATGGCCTGATAGCAAAGGACCACTGGATGCAATATTAAGAGTAGAGTGCCAAGAGTTCATGCCCACAACACTACTATCAGAATGTAGCTATCACGCTTAAAAAGATTAGGTTGTCCCCAAACTATGAGGACAACTGAGCTAGGAAACCCATGCCTTTGACATAATAATGCATCATGATTCATGACTTTTTTCTTTGTACACAATCTTATATATGCAAGTAAAGAGACTGATAGAGTGATTTAATTATTAAGAAAACTTTTACTTATTTTATAGATAAATCTTAATGCAATAAATGTAATAACTACCTGCAGAGAAGATGCAGAAGCGATTAAAAATTCACATTGATCAAGAAGAGCTCTTTCTTGTGCTACTACAGTTGCAAGTTCAGAAACCAGCCAATTTGTTCCCTCAAACTGTAACAAGCAAGGAATCAATAAGTTGCAAACTTTTAAAAAACAAAGAGCAAGAAGCTCCTATATTATTACAGATTTTACTTTTTACCTGTGGTAAAGGTAAACAAAAATAAGAATCTTCACATATATTAATTAATTTTAATATTCAAATGAAGACGTTTTATAATAAAGAAGAAATCTCACTGTTGATAACGTAGATTGTATCGAGGATCCCATTGTCTGCATTACTTGGATGGCTGAGCAAAAAGCCGACTTCACACTTTGAATATTTGCCTGTGAATTGTAAAACCAAGTGTTATTTGTATATCAGCATTACACAAAGTGATCTAAACATGCTTCATGAAAATGACATACGGTTGCACATCCAGTCACAGGAAGCCGTAAAGTGCTTGCTTGTAGATCTTCAATAGCACCATGTAATGCAAAACTGTGATCTCTATCTATTGAAGACCATTGATTGAGGTAAGCAATCTGAAACAGAGACACCAAATCGTAAGTCAGTCTAAAACTAATGTCACACGAGAAAAGAATTGAAAAACACAAGTTAAATTCAGTGGTATCTTTGAGTTATTTGATATAGGAAAAATGCATTACTTGTTGGTTTAAAGCCATATAGAGCTTTAGCTGCAGTTTCAACCGAGAGATTTTCATCTTCTTTGCAGCTACTGAATCCTGGAGTTGTGATGTAGTTCTCTGGGCATTGATTAAAGATTTCTACATGATTGAATAAAATACACAAATTATAATCAGTTATTCACAAATTGTTAAAAGAAATGATGCGAAAGATGCAAATGTGACAAATTTAATAACCAAACCTCAGCAGTCACTTTCTGGGAATTCAACACAGCTTCTGCAATCGCGTTAACAAACCGCCATTGCACTTGTCTGTTATAAAGTAACCGTAGATTGTGAGCATCTTCTATTCGATTTGCAACCTTCTTCCCCTTTTTTATATCAGCAATAAATGTGAGAACAGAAGCTGTATTATTGGAATTACATAATTGCCTGGAAGGACTAGATGATCTCATAGGACTGACCCCTCTAGAGGGTATAGAAATCATGGCCCGTGTTCGAGATGGGGTCACACCTCGTGAACTACCCGATGATGACGTATTGGGTGAAGATGGTAGCAATCCACCATTTTTCTCCAATGAATTTGAGGTAACAAGATTGGATATTCTCTGGGGCTTATTCGTATCATCGGGCAAGGACATTCTCCTAAGATTTGGACTCGAAAAACGTTTAACACTTTCGTCAGCAAGATCAATGCTTTTATTGAAAACATTAGAACCAGTTCGGCTAGGCCACCGATGCTGATCAGCTAATCTAGTATGTACTCCATCCAACGGTTTAGAATTCTCTGATTGATCAATTGAGTTTTTTCCTTTGAGAGGACTTCTTTTTCTCTCAGGTGTAGTAGCCTTCCTATATGCAGGTGATGATGAAAGAGTCTGTTTTTGTGTTACATTTGATGATGGCTTCAAAGTGCGATCATAAAGCGTTTGAGGGGGAGGCTTCTCCCTCTTACTAACTGGCATCGAAAATGAATTAGACTGGAAAGCAACACTCAAACTACGCATTCTTGAAGGCCATAAAGATTCCGGCATTTTATTGGCACTTGCCTTTCTGGCAGACAGTTCAGTGAATACAGAGGTGTCGTGAATTGGGGTGGTGGGGCTTGGCGGTGATGGTGGTTGTGCCACCTGTCGCCTTCCGGTTGATACAGCTCGTTTTTGAACTGGTGCTGGCTGTGCTGTAACTGTTCTTGTGGCAGTTGGTGATGGAAACCGCCTTGGTGTAGGTGATTTGTATCGCGAACTAACTTCTCGAGTAAGTGGCTGGTGAATTCTTCCATTGTTCTTTCCAGGAAACAATGGAGATTTTCGAGTATCTAATGCTTGATTTGATTCACAAACATCCATCCACGCTATTCAAATTCAACCACATTGATGTCTTCCTATCAAAAACAGCCCACAATTCCACACACTTCTTACAAAATGATGGCTTTTTCTTTTTCTGCCACTATCCTATCCCTCCACTATTACAAATAGACAGAACATTATGATCAGAAAAAGGAAAAGTGATGCAAAAAAGTACACCTCTTTACAGGCAGCTAGATCTGAGAATGAAAAAAGTCCTAAACTTTAAACAAACTAAAGCAAATGGGTATCTTTGAATAATACCAACACACTAAACATGATCAAATTAAAGTAAATGCACTTTGTAAACAACACTTACAGTTCAACAAAAATGGAAAATTTTATTGGTGCAAACTTTCAGTCAGTACTACTGTGAATACAGTTGGAGTCAAGTGAAAGTGATAGCTTCAAGATAAGAAATGGAGAGGGGGTGCGTAGGATAAGAAATAGTGTGAGTGCCACTTGTAGTCTCTTTCACGGATTTGCCATGGTCGACAGGACTGATAGAAAAAGAGTTGCAGAGTAATGGATGAAAATCACACAATATAAATATATATTTTTTATATATAACGTTGAAAACATCAATGAAGACCACAACTATAGCATAAGATTTGTCCAAATTTATTCTTTGTTTTTTTGCCCTGAATATGATATTACAATCAGATTATGTCTTTACATAATATTTTGGAATTTTAACTTATAACACTAATTTTACATTTACAGTAACATTAGATTATTATGTAAATAAGAAGCTATGTATTAATGCATATAATTATAATTATGGGATTATGGAAGCATCCATTGAGGACCATGTGACAAAAAAGATCATGTCCCTCTTCCTTTTTAATTCAGTGAATTTGTTCACACATACAAATATCAAATATCATCAAATATCAAATATCAAATTCAAATATATATATCATAAGTGGTCCACAACTACTATACAAAATTTATAAACCGGCTGTGTTATACAGTGAAAATTACATTTCATGTAACCTTTTCACGATCAAAACTGAATTTATAGTACTTTTAACGTGCACGATTAAAACCGAATTTATATTACTTTTAACGTGCCATATGAGTATAGTCATTATCATAAATTTCTTTATAACTGAATTCAGGTCACCTATATTAAGCTAAGCTTTATTATAAATTACGTTACCTACATTAATATACTCATTATCATATTTCTTCAATTCTAAAGTAGAACCGACGGAAAAAACCTGATATAAATTGAGTAAATGTAAGTTTATTTTATACTCCGTATCATTTTATTTTTTTATTAATAAATAATAAATAATAAAATATACTGCAACTAACTTTTTCCGTAAACAATACATGATGTAGTGTCTGTGGTTCGCAGATTTGTGTCTATAATTTCCGGAACAGTGGGGAAGTATCAGTGATGAATATAGTAAAAACACATCATGTATTATACTATTACTTTGAATTTTAATTGATTTAATAATAACTAAAATAAGATCTGCACCGAAATTGATTCTATTGTTTTTTCATCTCAATACTCTGAACAAATAAAATTAAATATTCACTTAAACATGCAAGTAAATCTTATATCACCGCCATTAATGACATTAATTTCACCTCGAATATAACACTTGACAGTGAATTAGTTAACATAGCCGACAATTCGAACATTACGAAACATAATTTGAAATTTGAATTTGAATTGGAAAGTAAACTGACCGGTGATTGTGTGGCCGGAAATCGGTGTGTGTTGCCGGAGGGACGATTGTTCCGGTGAAGCAGCCGTGATATTATGAAAATGAATCAGTCAAAACTATGAATTTGAGGAGAGTAATAAAAGAGAGATGGCTTTTTTTAGTTATAAGAAGTGAAACGTTGAACGGTTGATGAAGAAGAGGAGATTTTGGTTACGTTTTTGCTAATGACGAAATTAACCTTAATTAATAATAAATAGAAAGAAAAATAAATACAAATAATAACAAATAAATACTGAATAAAAGAAAAGGACATTTAAAAGGAACATGACCATTTGAGAGGAAGAGAGGACATATCAGACTAAATACATCGTGCCACTTGTCAAAAATAATAGGGACATTATTGTCCTTTCATAAATTTTATGCAGTTGCTCAAAATTGTTGTCCGAATATTAGCAATGAGAACCAATTATTCGAAATACGATACACTCACACACCTCTGCCACCACCTGAAGCCTCCTGCAACCTTCTGCTGCTGGTCGTCGGAATCTGTGAACTGTTGGCCGCCGATCCGCGAACTGCCAACCTCTGGAATTTGTTTTATTTCTTTTTTTTCACTTTCTTTGACTCGTTTATCTATAAAATGAATAACAAACATGAAAATGCTATGAAAACTACAAAGATGATTATGTAAAAACTACATAATGAAGTAAATAATGAAAAATTCAAAATTCATCCAAAATGCATAATGACGTACGTTCAATATGCAATAAACTTGAACTATACGAATACACCACTGCATCATGCTATATAACATCACAAAAAATAATGGATAAACAAGTAAAATAAAGTGAAAATTAGTTATCACATGACTACGTCATGCTATAATACATAACTAAAATTTTGATAACAATAATATGCGGTAAAAAAAACTATGATATCATCACTGCATCATGAATAAAAATTATCACTCCATCAAAGATAAAAGATCCAAACAACAAAAACATATAAGGAAAATGCAGAAAAAAATGCATGACACGTTAAACATACAAAATCAAAAACAGTCAAAGATGCAGTACTAAAGTATGAAAGACATGATGCAGTGAAAATACAACATGTAGTAAACATAATACATAACTCTTGTTACACTTTGAACTTCCTTATTTTCTTCTTCATAGTCGGTAATGATTATATTATTTTCTTCTGTGACTTCTTCTAGTAGCTGAAATATTCCATAAGCACATAGTATGTTATATAACAGGAAAAAAAAACAATTTCAAAAGATATTAACGGTAAAATAAAACATCTTAGTTACATATCCACTTATAAGTTACAATTTCATTCCGTTGCTTCTTAGAGTGATCGCTTTTCCTTCGTCAATTTTGTCATCTTGTAAAATATTCGGACGAATACAAGGGATTTTGCGTGTGAAATTGGGGTTGGAAGTTTTGAGAGATTTTGAAATAGAGTTTTTAGTAATGGAGATTGTGTGTTTGTGTGTGTTTTGATTCAAGTGTGTGTGTGTGTGTGTGTGTGTGAGAGAGAGAAATGGTTTGATTGAAAGTGACAAAGAAAAAATCTAACCAGTTTTTTATGTTGGAGGTAATAAGTCAAGTGACGGGAAGAAAAAGTCTGACCAGTTTTCTATGTCGGAGGTAATAAGTCAAGTGACGATTACCTGCCCCTCATTTCCTTCCAAATACTCTTGCCCTTCTGATCCTGGATCATAAAAAAACGTTTATAAATATTTGTACGAAATACAAAACTATCACATCCACTAATCCATATTTGGTTTGTATAAAATACAAAAAGTTTTTTATTTTGTGCTAACGCTTTTTATAAATAAAAATGTAAGATTTGGCGACATTGGTTTCAGGATCGTATATTTCTCATTGCTATGTTATACTATTTTCGTCTTAAAATAATTGTCTTATTGATGAATGATACGCAGTTTTATGTATAGCACATGGATTTACAAGAACATGTGTCTCGTGTTTATTGATATTTGGCAGTCGGAACACATCTAAGCTTTCAACGATTTCCTAAATAACAATCATATTTAATCTTTGATTCATTGAAAACTGGTTTGAAGGATGGTATTGAACTGGTGTACACTCCTCAATTAGTGACGAAATTTCGTTAAGTTTAATGTTTTACTGGGTTGACCTTTTTAATTAATAAGCAGTTAGATTCCGAGAAATTAATTAATTATATTTAATAAAAATAAATAATTGATGGGTCAATTTGTAAGTTTTGGTCATGTCCATGGGATACCGTGATTTACATTTGTTTGTTTTGTTTGATGGGTCCAATCTGATTATTTTTAAGTATTTGAATTTGAATTCGATTATATTATTTTGTTCAAATTCAAAAGGTGACAACATTAACATAATTCGAGTTCAGATCTTACATTCATACATTCAGACGATTGGTTTCCTTGAATTTTGCTGAATTTTATTGTTGTTTATAAGATAAGATATTAGAGTAAATTACATCGTCAGAGCATGTGGTTTTACCAATACACAGTGCACGTGCTGCACGGGTCGGATATTGTACGGGTCCAGTCCTTTGACCCGGTTATTTGTTTTACAGCAAGTCCCTATCTCTAACTCTCATTTTTGTTCCGTTAAGTCAGTGCACGTGCACCGCATATGAGGGTACTATTGACTTTTTTCAACTCCCTTCTCCTTCCTTATACCCGACATTTCATAATCATCAAATACGAGTACAATTTTACATATGTTTAATGAAAAGAACACTAAGTCTGTGTTTTGATGAACTTATTTTCATAGTTTATTCGCGTATATCAAAGATAACAAGGTTAACTTTTAGTATTTGAATTTATTTGAGCTTATTTACTTATTTTTATATATAAGATAAGATATTTTGTCGGCTTGTCTAGATTTCTATCTCAAAAATAAGTTCATGAAAACAACCCCCTTAAGCGATAGACATATTCTACTTATCAAAACCAGCTACAAATAGAAGTGAAAGTTGAGTCTTATAATTGAATTTGTAAGTTTTGAAGTTTTACTTATTTATATATATTTGTTAAAATAACTACGTACAGTTGTAGTTGAAAAATGTTACAATAAAAGAACATTTAAAAGACATGAATAAGGGTGTCCATTTAGTTATTCAAGATTATTCGTGTATTTTTTTAAAAATCCTCAACTTTGTTTTAAATAAACTTATGTCATCACAGTTTCATTCATACTAGTGATGACATCATCAAAAGCTTTATAGAAAAATCAGTAACTCATTTAGAGGGTACACAAGAAAATCGATATTATCCAAAGAGAAGAACTAAAATTTTGAAATTAATACGTTACTTAATTGTTAATATCTTCGAATTATTACAGAATTTAAATTTAAATTATTGTCTGTAACATTGGTCACCATCCTTATTTTATATCGTGAGAATGCAAAGCTTTCCCACAATCACAAGCAAAGAAAGTACTAATGTATCTCATTTCTCCTTTTACTATTATAAGAGGAGGTTAAATGCATATACATTTTTTATTTACCACAATTAATTCATATACAGTTAATTAATTTAAAGGTAATTTAAACCCTACATTGATTTACTACAAATAATTACACCACTAATTTAGATTTCTAAATTTGTTTATGTAATATGTCTTTAAATGATTGACAAAATTACAAATTTAACCTCCTATTAGTAGCCTGAAATATCAATTTCAAATTTCAAATTATCTAAATACATGCAACTATTTTTGGGCTTATATTTTTTAAATCAATGTAAAAATTTATAGGTGTATATTATTAACTTGAAAATAGGGATTTATATTTCAAAATCGATTAAAAAAATAAGGACTTATTCATAGATTAAATATGAGTTTCTCCTAGATTAAATATGAGTTTCCATATGAGAGATCCACTTTTATATCATCTACGAACTTTGAAATCCATAAAAGCAAGTTTGATATCTTCGAAGAAAGAAGGTGATTCGCAGTAGGAAAAACGGTGATTTTTTCTTTTAAATTTCAAATCCATTTGCATCACTAGATTCGACTCACGCAAATCGCTCCACCTGATTTTCAAACTCGCTAGGTAATCGCCATTAATCTAGGGCTTTTCTATATTAAAAAAATTTATAAATTCCGGAAAAAAATACAACCAATCGCACACTTTTAGCTATGGTTGTTATTTTTGTTGATTTAAAATGTTTTTATTTTTTCATCTTTGTTTTGTTAACAGATTTATATCTACAAGGGATATTGCTCAAATATGTTCATAAAGACCTTCAGGTTGTTTTGCACAAGGGTTTGTGTTTATGTCTCATATATAGTTGATCAGTTGATTCTAATTTGTCAGTTACTTCTGTTTATAGGTTGTTTTTTTGTGTTTACTACTAAATAACAATAAGTGATTAATTCTTAGTCTTTCCGTCTATCGTGTTCTATTAGTATGAGTTCATTAGTTTTATCATGAACTCCTAATATGAGATTAATTTCACAATAAGGGAGACATCTACTCATTGATTTTTGTAGAAACGGGTAATAATTAAATATGTGTTCTTATTTATTTCATGAAACCCAGCCTTTTTTTGGTGTTACAGGCGGGTCTTTTCAGAGCGTAACAAATCAAGCTTGGGGTCTTTTTGTAATGACCAAGTACGTATAAACTTATGTTTATGAGGATGTTCCTTAATGTATAGATAAAGTATTATTCATCATGCGAAAATTCATATTATGCCCATATGTAGGTAAAATAAATAAATGGATGGATGAGCTGGAGATATTCATAGTAACGAGCTATGGTAATGCACCAAATTATCGAATGGGAAGCCTGGAATTAATGTGGAACTTCAAGCAACTAACCCAACAGAGATGAATCTTGATGTTTTTAAAAGTAGGGCCGAGAAAAACACTACAACCGAAAGGAAAAAAGATAATACTACAATTGAAGTTGATCGTTGTCTACTTTTCTCGAGAGATGTGTAATAGCTTACTGACATGAACTAATTTAATATTATTAATTTGGAGATTAATAATTTAATATTTTTCCTACTATTAACATGAACTAATTTAATATTATTAATTTGGAGATTATTAACTTACTTTAGTTCTATGTTAATAATAATAAACGAAATCAGATACAAATTGGATAATTTTGTTGAATATTTCCAATTCCAATGCTATTTATTGGGGATTATGATCTTATCACAATTATGTTAATTTTCTGCTTTTAAAATTCCAAATTTTCAACTTAACTAAATTCCCTCCAATTCAATATTTTTAACTCATTATCCTCTGAACTATATATACACCATTATATACATCATATTTTTTCCACAAATAACATAGCAAAACAAATTCAGAAAAAAAAATAACAATGGAAGCCGAAGAATGGTTTACGTTGTTGAAAAAGACGACTGGATAATCCGTGTAAAGTTTTAATGATTCATAATGTTATGAATATTTAGTATAATAAACATGATCTATTAATTTTTAAGTACTAACTTTATTTTATTGTCTTCATCTATCTCATTGTAACTTTTTAATTAAATATTCAATTAGAGTTTAACACTTCTACTATAATATTAATTTTTTTAATGTGTATTAGGTATACCAATAAATTAACTAGAATGAATTATCATTTTCATTTTGGTTAACTTTTCAAATTATTCAGCTTCATTAAATATTCTCGGTATACATTAAATTTAGAAGATTGAATTTTTTATACAATATTTCTATATTTTATCATATTATTTTATTTTTTATTTATAAACTTTATCATCCTAAAACATATGTCTGACTGTATACGACTATGAATATAATTACAATTTAATAACTAATTTAACAATAATGCATCAAATTAATTTCCATGCTTTAACCGACAAATTTTACGGGTTATGATCTAGTACTTTATGGTTAGATGGTTAGATTAGTTGACCATCCACAAATTATGGGGTTTGTTTAAACTGGTCCTAAAGTGTTCCAAAATTTGGATGGGTCCAAAAGTGACTTTGCATCGCTAGCTTATGTTATATATGGTCCACAATTATCGTTCATATTCTTATTGTGCGTCGTCGTAATCGTCGTCGTTATATTAAAATTTGAGTTTGCATTTTGAATGAAATATCTATCTACAGTATATAACTAATTGAGGATAACATCTTTCATACTTGGATGCCCTATTTATTTGACAAATAAGCGAAAATTCAATGTGTCTTCACTATGACTTCATAAAAAATCCTACATGACATAGCTTATTAGAAATATTCATTATAGCTATATAAAAATAAAATGAAACATAATATAATATAATAAATAATTAATAATAATATAATATAATAATATAGTATAACTAATAATAATAATTCTTAATATTTAGGGTGTATCCTTAATAATAATAATAATAATAATAATAATAATAATAATAATAATAATAATAATAATAATAATAATAATAATAAGACTTACCTTTTTAAAATATAGACGTGATACCATTTTCATATATACGGAGTAATCATCCATTATCGTAACACTTGGTTACAGGTATGCATTGTTATTTTTTTTCCTCATCCTCCTAATTAGTGAGCAAATATTCTAGATATGTTTTATAGCTTAAATTTATACCATCATCTTTTGATTCATGCATAACTTATATATACGGAGTAATGTTTATATATATGTGTTGCTGGAGTTTGGCGTCTGCATGTTTGCTTTCATTAGTCGCGAATATTAATAACTATGACTTTTGTTTCATATTGGAGTAATGACTCTAACTAACGTGTTCACATACATCAGAGTGAGCATCATTAACATCCTCGTGCATTAAGTAACAATTTTTTGTCCAAGCTAATTAATAAATTTCAAGATTCAAACTAAGTAAATCGAATTAAGTTTTTCACACTCTCTATGTATACGAGTTGACATAGTGTGACGATTCTTCAGTTGAGAGAGTTTAAATATTTTGGACCAAAGGTTGACTGATACCGACCTTGTGTCTGCATTTAGAAGTTTAAAATATATATTCGTGTTAAGATGAGCTTCACCATGTTTGTCTTTAAGTTCATCGCTCAAGCCTTTGGGGTATTCTCTATTGAAATTATCGTTTTCGGATAAATTTGAATAACTATAAATTACCTCAACGTACTTTAAGTTTACCTATCTCCTTCAAAACTCTTACATCTTACCTAAGAAGAAAAGCTTCACTAAAAATTATATGAGCATTACATTTAAAAATGTTGAAACCTATAATTATATATTGGGATTGGAACCAACAATTTCCGAATGATGTATTTCATCATCATATTGACATTTAAGTTTTCCTTAATTTTCATGTTAAACTTTCGATTCATATATTGAAAATATCGTTACTTTACTCGTAAGAGATTAGATGTTATACTTAAGCATCTTCGACCACTAATATGTATTGCTTCATGCATCATCGTTTATATTTGTTTCTAAACGGCTTTTACATTGACATTTTTGTAGTACAATATAAACATGCATCACACGGGTTAAAAAACTAGTATTTCTATACTATAGTACTATGTAACGTAATTATAATCAATATCATCGTTACATATTAATTTAATTTAAGAATATTTTCAGGCAAAGAATGTTACCTTTGTTCTTAATTATATCATCTATCCATAATGATTAATTTGTCGTTGTCGTTACTATTTGCCTTTTTTAGGCAATAAACTCAAACAAGGCCCGTTTATGAATTTTTAAAGGCTTTGAGCAAAACGAAAGTTAATCACAAAAGTGAGGCCCCAATTAAAAGTAAAATTATGATATATGGTTAATTGTTTGTAAAGTAACTTAATTTTTTCGTATGAACCAATCAACTTCAAAACAAACATGCATATTTATTAATTAACAATCACATGTTTTTTGTGGCCACTGTAAATCGGAAGTTCTTGACGGTCGATCATTTCGCACACCTTTAAAGACGGCTCTGAACTCACAAATCCCACCACTAATACACATAGTTTCCACGAATATATACATATGTACGTCCACCTCTGAACTTAAACCCACAACATCATAATTGAAGGGTCACCGCAATACTGGAGACCAATGACTCTTTGGTGACTAGTATTTTAGTTTCAGCTAGCTAGCTACTTGTTAAAATGTCAAATTAGTTAGAAGAGTTACAAAATCTACAAATATTTTTTAATTTCTTTGTTAATGTTACTTACAGTTGCGATGATAATTAGAAATTTGATCAAATATACCATTTAGTAATTCGTCTTTCATACCATCCAACAACATATTACGAAGTATTTGTTATTTCGTACACAAAACAAATGGTTAATGAGTAAATTAAGGTTACTAAACGAATACCACGTGTTTGAGGAAAATTTTAAGCATTTTTTCACCATAAAATGGATCTGAGTTCAACGAATAATGTTAAAAAAATAAAAAATGACAGAACCAATATAAATGCTTCATTTTCTTTAAAACTCAATTTCCACTCGAATTTTTAAAATTAAATATATCACAAACGGTATGACTAAAAATTATAAAAATTACATATTCGAAATCATCGTTTTTTCTCTTCGATTAGAGATCTCACAAGCTATAGTTTCAACAAACTTTTCTTTTCTTCACTTATGTCGGTTCTTAAAAAATTCGATTTATATAATAACATGTGATTTTATGTATAATTACATGTGATTTATGATGAAAATATAATACTTATACACAATTATTTATCAATGGTGGATGTTAACTCACACATGATTACGACTTAATATTCCTTCACATAAATAACTATAAATAAAATTTTAAGAATTGGATTCGTTTACGGCCAAAATCACATGTGATTATTGATTTAAGATTTAATCACACATATTTTTCAAATGAAGTATATGATAATAATTGATAATTCACTTGTGATTTCACCTTTATATTTATTTACATGTATAATTATAAAAAATATTTGAAATTCGTATTTATTTACACTTTATTCACATATGATTACTAATTTATTGTTTAATCACATATGATTATAACTAAAAAAATTTCTGAAAGTTTATTAAATTATCAAATAAATTATTTTTATGTGATTTTAAACTTATAATTTGTAAATTTGATTATTCACATGTTATTATAGCTAGTGATTAAAAACTTATAATTCGATTGTAAATATATTCACATGTGAGTGTTAAATCACATTTGGTTAAATCTCATTTGATTTAACATTACGAATTTCACATACCCATTAGTAAACGAAAAAAAAGTTCATTGGAAGTATGTCATGTGAAATCTCTAATTAAAGATAAAAAGACGCTGATTTTAACGGTGTAATTTTTATAATTTATAGATATTAAGATTTGGAAAAAAAAAATGAAAATGGATTATTGAAATAGAACAATCTTATTGGTTCCTCCATTCTATATTTTTTTTAACATTCTACATTGAATTTCCTCTAATAAAATGAACACTTAAACTACAATGAAAATAATATATTTTTAAGTACCATTCAATTATATTTTAAATTGATAGAAAAAGAATCTTTTCGTTGTTTTTTTTTTGGAACAAGCTAGAAAAGGAAACTAAAATATAAAAGTGCATATTTTGTAGAGTAAAAAGTTTATCTATATCTATCTTAAATTATATATAGGAAACCCATTAATGATGTCATCAATTAAGAATTTTCAATTAATCAATTAAGTCCCTCAATTTTACAAAATTTTAAAAATAAATCTCCTTAAATTTTTAAGTTTAATTTAAATAACAATAATTAGGTCCTCCAATTTTACAAAATTTTAAAAATAAAACCTCTTAAACTTTTAATTTTAATTTAAATAACAATAATTGTTATTATTATATTAAATAAATTAAAACAAACAAAAAGTAAACATAAAAATAAAAAGTGGTTGATAGAAATTCAATAATCATGCTAAATTAACGTTTTAAATTATTTTATTTCTTCTTTTAGTTACTAAATAATAATATTTAATTATTACTTTCTCAAACGTCCTTTGCTACTTACAATTCGAATACAATTACAATCTCAATAAAATTTAAACGAAAGAAAATAACATTAAATAAATTAAACTACAACTATAAAATTTAATTTATGAAAACTAATATAACTAAAAATGTTCTAATTTATCACATATCAAACGAGGATTCTATCATTTTTTATGAAAAAAATACAAATCTATCGAGCCGTGTGTATACACGGGTTTTAGGACTAGTACTAATATATAAAGAGTTTGATTCATAGTCTTAAAATAGGAGAAATAGTAAATTACCGTTTTGCCCTTTTAGTTATTTATTCAACCATTATAAATTTAAGGTCAAATACAATTAATTAAAAGTTAATACATCATAATTAATTTCAGTTACAAAAGAAATCATAATTAGTTTGAATTACAAAAGATTGAGTCTCATGATTATTTAATTATTTTTAAATACCGGTGAAAATGTGACGGATTGGTTTCATGCGTTTACGAGTTAAAATTTGTATTACGAAAGCAAACTTAGTTTTTTTCTCGGACTAACGGGTTGGACCATTAACCAGTTATGGTATTAAAAGAGGAGAAATAGTAAATTATCATTTTGCCCTTTTAATTATTTATTCAACCATCATAAATCTAAAGTCAATTACAATTAACTAAAAGTTAATACATCATAATTAGTTTCAGTTACAAAAGATTTATCCTCATGATTATTTAATTATTTTTAAATATTCGGTGAACATGTGACAGATTGGTTTCATGGGTTTATGGGTTAAAATTTGTTATACAAAAGCAAACATAGTTTTTTTCCCGGGATAACGGGTTGGACCATTAATCAGAACCTTGACCTAACCTGACAAGAAAAGTTGATCTCATTGATGGTTCTAGCTTAGCAGGTTAACGGGTTTAAGTTTGTATCGAGTTTCAAGTCGTGACGAGATTGTCATTGTAAATAATAAGAAAATGATACACTACAGAGTACTATATATGTTCTCAATTATACAAGGACATGTTAGATAAACATATTAATGCTCACGGATTTTTTTCGCGCTGCAACGCGCGAGCAGTAGACTAGTTAGTGAAAATGTAGCAGATTGATTTCAAGGGTTGACGGGTTATAATTTTGATTACAAAAACAAATTAGTTTTTTCCCCGGATAACTTGGACCATTAACCCGAACCTTGACCTAACCCAAACAGAAAAGTTAACCGCATGGATGGTCCTGACTTAGCAAATTAACGGGTTTGGTTTCGTATTGAGTTTCAAGTCGTGACGAGATTGTCATTACGTATAATAAGAACATGATATATTATAAAGTACTAAAGCTTTTATCGCGCTGCATCACGCGGGCAATTTGCGAGTTGATCATAAAGACATTGTTTAATACTATGTATTTTGTTAAACCATTAGTAAAAAATTACATAACTCAACACATTTGTAGTTATAAAATAACTGCTAAAGATTTTATTCACATGCTATCTAACCTAAAGACCTACATCAACATTTCTCATGCAACGCTAGTGATTGATGATGCATTACGAATTTATTATCATCGTAAGTTTTTTTTAATACTGACATTAGAATTAGATTAGATTTCGAGACTGAGGTTCAAATGAGAATCAGAATTTTAGTAATAATGGAGGAACCAATAAAAATATGTCACATGTTACAAAACTCATTTTTAATCACGTTTTTAAAAATTAAATATCTCAAAATTGGCTCATTGAAAAAGTTATAAAAATTGTATCATAAAAATCAATATGTTTTTTTTTTCGATTAGACATCTTACATGATATACTTTTGGTGACTTTTTTTATGGGTTTTACAAATTGTATAATATTAGTATCACATGTCATACTCATTGGTGTCATTTGTGATAGATGTTGGTATCACATGTGATACTCGTTTTACGTGTGATAGACGTTTGTATCACATTTGATAGTCATTGGTATCACATGTGATAGTTATTTTACAAACCCACCGAAAACGATAAAAATAAGTCATCGAAAATATACCTCGCGGGATATCAATCGAAGAGAAAAAAACGCTGATTTTAATGGTGCAATTTTTGTAAAATTTCGACTTACCGTTTGTTAGATATTTAAGTTTTAAAAGCATGGAGGAAAATGAGTTTTGTGGCACGTGCTGCATTCTTATTAGTTTTTTAATTGTCACTAAATGTTGCTGTATTAATTTAAGATAACACTAGATTTCGATCTCATCAAATATTAAATTAGAGGTGAACAAAATCGATTTTTTTGGCAAACCAGTTCGGGTTGGAAAACCGGACCGTTTTTAATCAACTGTCAAGAACCGGTTTAGCCCAAAACCGGTTTAGAACCGACCCGGTTTTTGGGGGGTAAGAACTCAAACCGACCCTACCCGGTTTGGAACCGGTTCGGTTACAAAGACCGGTTCCAAAACGGTTTTTCTATATAATTATGTTTTTTTCGAGCGTTGAGCGTTTTAGGGAAAAACAACGTAATCTTCAAATTTTTTTCAATAGAATATTAGTACATTAGGAATGGAAACATAACTTAACAATAACTTAAAACAAAGTCTTCTAAATCTTCATAAAAATATTAATGAAACCAATAAGTCTATATAAGTATGTTTTTTTCGAGCGTTGAGCGTTTTAGGGAAAACAACGTAATCTTCAAAAAATTTTCAATAGAATATTAGTACATTAGGAATGGAAACATAACTTAACAATAACTTAAAACAAAGTCTTCTAAATCTTCATAAAAATATTATTGAAACCAATAAGTCTTCATAATTCTTCATAATCTTCAAAATCTTCAATTCTTCTCACATCTTCAAGTGCGTAATCTTTAAAAGTCGAAATCTTCTTCAGAGATAGCCTCACGCGAAGCTTCATCGAGAGCAATTTCCTCGCCGGAAAGTGATATTACCATACCCGCTTCCACCTCAACATCGTGTATATCTCTTTCGTATTCCATTTCACCTTCAAGACTTGAAACATGTTGTATACGTTCCGCGGCGTCTAAGTGATCCTTCAAGCAAATACACATCTCTAATGAGGCCGATGTTAGTCTTGTTCTTCGTATAGATAATACCCTGCCACTAAGAGAAAACGCGGATTCCGATGCTACCGTAGAAGCTTGGACGGTTAGTAAATCTCGGGTCAAGAAGGTTAGAACGAGAAATTGAAATTCCTTCTCTTTTCACCAAGCCAAAATATCAAATTGTGCGAATTCATTGGGTAAAATAGTGGACAAAAGTTCCGTTCCGGTATATCTCCCATAATCGCTAGTGGCCTTTTGGTCACCATCACCCTTGCCCGTTTATGGTTTTCTTGTCTTAAACTATTATATAAGTTAATCATCGGATCTTAAGTAGAAAATGAAGCAAACATTGTGGAAACCGAACTAGAAGAAACATTTGTTGTTGAAGTATATTTTTGAAAATAATGGCTAAATAAATCTTTAAAACATTTGTTAAAATTCTCTTTTGTATTTTGTGAAAAAAATGGGTCCTTGTCATTCAACTCCAAATCGTTACAAAAGTTATCGATAAGAAACTCCACCCCGTAAACGTTCAAACACGGGTTCAATGCGGCAGAATAAGTAATTACCGATGACATTTCTTGAAAATATTTTCCTAGTTTTGCTTTCATGGGAGCCACCATTATTGCGTATACATCACCACAAAATTTGTATTCGCTTAATTTTGAAGTCATTAAAAAATTTTGATTAAGTATCAAATGAATCGTGGGATAATAAACACCCGATAATAAAGTAGTTGCGGTTTTAAAAACTTTGAGCAATTCGGTTATCTTTTGAATAACCTCCCAATATTCGAAGGGAAATGGTGTTGCAAGACCTTTTTGAACAAGTTGATCATGAAAAACGTATAAAGTGTCGCGTTGGCGTAAACCACATACAAACATATTGTAAGTCGGATTCCATCTAATGAGCATGTCCCAATTAGGGGTTAAAAAAATGGAATCGGTTTCCTTACACAATTTCATATAATGTTTGTATCTAGCCTTACCCCTACAAAATATATCTTGTAACATAGTTTTATACGCGTCTTTTACTACGCTTATTTCTTCAACCGCTAGTCCGTCTTGCACAACCAAGTTAATGATGTGTGCAACACATCGACTATGATAAAAAATGCTCTTCAAAAGTGGTCCGCATTTTAGTATTAATCTTTGAACGGCGTTTGTATTATTACTCGCGTTATCAAACGAGATTGAAAAAACCTTTTGTTGTAATTTAAACGCTTTCATTACATCTCGAAACATGTAAAATAAATTTTTACCCGTGTTAGGATACTCAAAGTCTTCAAAAACAATGGTACGTTTCATCATTTGCTAAGTTACGGGATCAACCCAATGTGCGGTAACACAAAGATACGAACCGGGTAAACCATGAGGAGCTGACCAAACATCGGTTGTTAATGATAAACTTGTATTTAAATTTTCGAAACCGGTTTTTAGTTTCATTTTAGCTTCTTGCCACAATTTAAGCGCATCACGTTTAAGAATAACACGACTTACATGATTATATTGCGGTTGAAGAGTATTTTGAATCACCCTAGTAAGCCGAGGGTTGTCGAAGTGGTTGAATTGCAAACTTTCTTGAATCACAAAGCCCGCAAATGCTTGTCGACACCGCTCCGCTTCGTATGTAAAAATACCTCCATCCCATGACAGGGTTGCTTGACCCTCCTCCGGATTAGTTTTGACTCCATCACAATACCGTGTTGCATGTGATTTCAACGTTGAGTTGGAGTCGGCTTTCAAAAATTTCCCGCATCGTTTATAATGTGCCTTAGTCGTACCATCTGACAACAACACTTTGTTGTAATTACACTAAATCTCCGAATTTCGTTTGTTTATCAAAACTTGAACAATAGTTGTTGCATTTGAAGAACCAATACTGGCGGAAGTTGAAGAAGATTGAGTTGCCATTTTAAGAGTTTTGAGAGCGTTTTGAGAGTGTTAGAGAGCGTTTTGAGAGTTTTGTACGCGAATCGTAAGCGTTTTGAGTGTTTTAAGAGTAGAATGAGCAAGTTTGAGTGTTGTGACTAAACTATACCCAAGGTATCTATTTATATTAATTTTAGGATAACAAAATGGTAAAAAAAAAAACACAAAATCCGCTCCCAAACGGTAAAAAAAGGTCAAAAACGGCTAGTTTTCGTGCAGCTCCAAAAACCGGTTTCAAACCGGTTTTTCTAACCGGTTTTCTAAACCGGTTTTCCAAACCGGTTCGGGTAAAACCGGTTTCGATTTCGGGTTTTATTTCGGTTTCGGGTTCGGGTTCGGTTTTTTTGTTCACACCTTAAATAGAGCATGTGTGGGATCTGTGAAGTGTGGGCTGGACCGCCTGAACTTGACCCTATTGGGCCGAAAAATTATAAATGCACAAAATGTGTTATTGGGCCTTTGACCAGATAATATTACCTTTTGGATTTTTATTTTTATCTTTAATGGTTAATCTTTTACAGTATAAATCTAGCACTTCACGCGGAGGTAGAAAAAACTAGGGCAAGATATTATGAAAAGAAACAGCAGGATTCGTGATTCGTCCCCACGGCCGTTCTGGTTGGTTTTTACTCAAATTTGGTTGCTAAAAAGTGTCTTATTGACATGTTTATCACACTTAACTGTAGGTGTTAGTTCTACTTAATGATTTGGCATTTTGTGAGTTAAATCTGTATACGGAAATGGTTCAATCGTGTTCACACTTCACAGACAACTTGGAAATGTTAAGTTGTATTAAATTGGATGTCCTGATTCTTAGCAGGATGAACAAGTTTTCTTCTGCTGTAAAATTGGACGTATAGTGATTCACTGATTTGTAGGGAGAAAAGTGGGTATGCAGGAAGAATCTGGTGCCCATAAAAATCCTATAAATATTTCATTTTCATGACAAGTGTGTAACTATTAGAAGCTTATTCATCATGCTGTACAGTTTTTTTTTAATTTTTTAATTTATATATATATATATATCTATATATATATATGTATGTATATGTATGTATATGTATGTAATGTATGATGCAGTTATTACCTGCAAGTCTGCAACCATAAAATGGATGGATATATGGGTCGTAAAAATCTGTTCGCAGTAGTTTTTAGTTTTCACTGATAAAGAAATATTTTTTTGCTTGTACATGAAAATGTCCTTTTATTAGACAATAGACATACAATTCATATGTTCCTGTTGAAGCACTGAATTATATATTTAGACAGAGGGTACTTCCGTTCCATATAACTAGTGTTATCTTTGTGAATAGAAGAGGTTGTAGCAGTTGTACTATAATTTTTTAATCTTCCGCTTCAAATTATTTCTAGTCGCTAGCTTGTTATGGAAAATGCTAGCAATACTGCAATAGCCCTTGGTGCTATATTGTTAATAAGATCGTTTTAGGCCTTGATATATATCATCATCTGACTCGGAGGAGGGATATGTGAAAGATATATACCTGTTCTTTAACACCATTTGCAAACTGCTAAATGAGAGCCCAGATTTAAGGTTGATAGATGATATTTACTTAAACTGATTGAAGGTGTTGTCGACCAATCCTGTTCTAGTCCCTCTTGTGAGGTACCAAGGGGTCTTTCTGTGGAAACCTCCACGAACAATCGTCGTTTTTTGATGGTTTTTCCGCTTCTCACACACTTTTGTATTGCCGCTTCTTACTGCCGTATTTATGTTAATGCACTTCCCAATGATACGTAAACAAGGTATTTCTGGTCCCCACGGCGCAGCAGTTCTTCCATAAATGGATAAGACTTTGGTATAATTCAGAAAACACCAGTTTTCTCGAAGCTTCTTGAGTGATTCTGCGCATGTTAATGATACATAGAAATATATCTATGTATATTTTTTCAATGAAAAATTTAATTCTTGATTTTCATTCAAATAGTTTGGGTTCCCAGGTGGGAAGAGGTATTCTTGTCCTGTTTTATGTGTTTTTTGAACATGTTATCCATCCATTGCTCTTGCGCTAGTCAAAGGATTAGATTATAAAAAGAAAGCTTACATCCAGTGGTGAACGACATAACCTACAGGTGCAAATTGTGCAGATCGTGTGGGTTGGGTAACCGGTCAAAGAGCGTACAGGTTGGGCTGACCAGAAACACCTTTTGTTCAATGTTTTAATAGTATTTAAAGAGCAATTTGCATATGATTAGAAAAGAAATTTATTGTAGTCAAGTTTTTTTGACTGTATGAGTTTAGTAGGTTGTATGCATCAAAAATACATTTTCGGTGACTTTCAAGTTTCAACCCATTTCCTTATTAGCTTAACATTCTAACATAATCCATTGGATCCATTAGATATGTAATCTAACCCGATTGACCCATTCCTAAGTAAATGGGTCGATATTGCTCCCTCTTGTATTAAATTATTCGGTTGAACCTTTTGATATTCTTAAGTTGGAGTAGCATTTTTTGTATTCTATCTCGTAGTCAAAGTTAAATACTTTGTGTGGATATATATTGTCCTGCTTACTAAATGGTGAAACCCAGAACCCTTACTGGGATAGTGAGATTCATATTGAACCTAGAAAAACATGAGGCCTCTTGTTGGTTCTATTGCAAGCATTAGATTCTCTTGTGTTATGTTATTTGGAGTGCAAGTGAGCTTAATCCCTGCAGACTTCTCCCAAAAACATTTACGCTAGGTCTTCTAGAACGTAGTGCTGTATTGCAAGGCTGCAGTGGTGGTGAACAATTGTCTGGGCATGCGCTCAGGTCATACGGTGTACATGTTCTTGTTAGCAGTTTGTATGTAGGTTATGTTAACTATCTTCTTCGAAAATGACCACTGATTTTTAGTGACTTTGTGTATATGTTTTTTCGCTAGTTATTTTATTTACATAAGCTTTTACATTATAGCAAAATACATATACTCAAATCTCATAAATTTAATGAATTGAAATAGAAGAATAGGGTAAGGAGAGATTTCGTAGATTGGCTAAAAGCCTAAAGGTATTATTAACAAAAAGCGTGATCCTCGTGTATGTCTTTTAAATCACATTTATTTATTGGCTACGTGGATATGGGTTGTAAGTACTTGTTAGTTGTCAACACTTCACGAACTTTAGAGGACAACCAATTTATTTTATTTTATTTATTTGCGAGTCGTTTCACGTATCATTTTCCTAATTTATTGCATACACAAATATATGTAATATGAAAATACTTGAACCTTACAGCTCTAGCTAACCATTTTTATCTTTCGGTTTATTCATCCGTAAGTACTTTAACTTTCGCATAGAATTAGGTAACACTTATAGCTGAGATGTAGCAAGAATTAAGGAATAAATCGATCAAAAAATAAGACAAAATTAGTGTGTTAAATGGAAGATTTTAGGTTATTTAATTGCTTTAATTAACACTATTTTAAGCAATCAGAATGTAACAAATAACTTGTTAACGTAGTTTTGTATAAACTACTTGCAATTGAGGGACCATTTTTGTATCTAGGTTATTCACGTGTTATGTATGTACGTGTGTGAATTTGTGCTCTACAATAAATAATTGGGGACTTGGGGTTTATAATATTAAAATCCAACATGTTGTCCACATTTTCGTTTTTAAAGTTGGAAAATATATAGTCGAATCCATTTGGCGCTTTAAATAAAAGGAGATAATTTGTACATCATAATTTTTGATGGATACAGATACTACTGTGCATCAAAAATGTAATTGTGTATTGTACCCATCAAAAATTTATTTTATCTTTTAGAAACTGAACATGCATGAAACGTGACCAAAAGATTGAAATGACAAAAAGTGCTTATAAACGAATCATTTTTGTAATTTTCTCCAATTTTTTATTACAATACTGTCTTCGGTATTATTATACCTTTTTAACGATGCGTTCAAATGAAACATATTTTCCAAAAGTCGTGGAGATTGTACAAAGTACGAGGGCACTATACGATGATGGGTCTTCTCAATGTTCATTGTCAGATTATAAATATCGAACCAACACTCGTGGCTCAGGTTTCATGTGGCCCATGTATCCCCATTTTTTAGCCCCATCACGACAAAAGCAATGCTACAAATTTATTTATACGAGTCAAACCAAATTGTTAAAATAAGTGTGATGGCTAGGTACTTTTTTTTTATAATTAAAATGTAATTATGATTTATAAATTAAAAGGACATAGTCCAAAAGTACTCTTTTTTTTTTAATTAAAGTTAGTTAGTATAAGTTAATGTATGGGTAATTCATTTGAAGATATTAAAAATTTTTATAAAATAAAAATTTTTAAGAGCACACGGAGTGGGAGAATTGAGTTTTTTTGTGAATTAAATCAAAATGAGCTTTTTTGTAAATTAAAATTATTGTATATATAATGATTTTTGTAAACTATTTTATAAATAAATTTATATTTGGTTTTTAACTAATTTATTGTGTTATTTATTTATTTCAGTTTATTAAAGTATATAGATTTTTAAAAAATAAAGAAAGGGATACTGTAAAAACAGTGTCTTCAACTTTTTTAATTTTTAAGCCTTCAGTGTTGCTCTAACAAAGTTTTTGATGTAAAACATTTTAATTTATATGTAACTGAATCATTTATATTTTATTTAGAATTGATTATATATATAATTCATGGTTTAGGATGTGAGAATATTACTCATAAAATACGACGACGACGACGAGATTTGGTAGCTCAACGTTTGAGATAATGTTGTCCCAAATGCCTCCCATATGGAACAAGCCGTCCATAAATCAATGATCGTCCTCATTCTTCGAGCTCATTCTTCTAGAAGACTTTCGTCTCTTGATTTTCAATAAAACAGTTGCAAGTGCTAATTTTCATTTATTTATGCATTGAAAAAATTCTTTACCCATTTTAGACATGATATTATGAGATATGCCACTTGTCTAACGTGTAGATGGAGATGAAGATAATTTTAGAAGTCAGTGTTTCAAGAGATTCTCTTTTAAGATTATTTTTTCTAGAATTCCTATTTATTTTATGCATGCCAAACATGGATTGTAGATAGAGTTTCTTAAAATTTAGAATCTTCATCTCCAAAAATCCCTCAAAATGTAACTGTGAAACATATCCTATAACTTGAGTTTTCAATGATATAAGTTAAAATATGTTTATGATAGTGTTTTTGGCCTATTGGTGTATGGTATGCCCATTAATCAAAAAGTTATGAATTCGAGTCATTGGAGAAAGTTGTAATGTTGTATATATGTGTTATCTCTATATATATTATGTGAGTTAAATTGTAAGTTTGTCGTTCTTAAAAAAATATGTTTATGATATGAAAGTATTGTCTGGAACAATACAAATAAAAGTTGAAAAAATAAATTGTAAAGTCAACAGTATGTGCTATTGATTAAAAATAAGAGTTAAAGTTGTATAATTCTAAGAGTTAAAGGGTAAAAGATGTAAAATAAAATGTTTAATTTAATTTATAATTGGTCAAATGAAACAATTGAATGGTAATGCCAACATTACAATTGTAATCCCCATAAAAGTTATATTATTATAAGTTGTATTATTATGACAATATTAGTCTTACTTATAATGTGAAATTCTGGATTGAGGTAATGGTGGTTGGTCGATCACTAAGTTTATCACATTATGTTTACCAATGTGGCAATTAAGGGCGGATCAAGCTACATTGACGTTAAGAGTAGGTCTAGTTATAGGTCTGTTGATCTCGTGAAGTGTAATGTTTTTGAAAAATATTGTGTTACTCTGTATTTGCTGGTGCTAGGGGTATAAATGAAATGGGATACCGTCCTATTAAAAATAAGTATGTTTTATGTTATCAATTTGAAATTATAATAAGATTAGTTTTACACAATTAAAAAAAAAGCAGGAAAGATTGTTGAGTAGTACTTTTATGAAAATAACATGCTATTTTCTAACTTATTAATAAAAATTTAATTAAATGATACATTAAAAGAATTATCGATCATACGTGCAAAAGATTTATGATACAAGTAACTTTCAATCTTGAATTCGCCACTGATGACACCTTAAGCGTATTTATATTTAAAATATTTACATCATATTATGATTTTTAATGTAAGGTTGTGTTTGACAAACAATCTTATTGTACCTTATGAAAATCTAATCTTAATCATATTTTTATATACGTTCAAACTTCTAATATTATTTGGTAAAACAAAATTTAGGAGCTTATTGAAAAAGTAAATTATAGAAAAAAGCTAGTTGAGTACCTTTAACTATAAGTTTGTAGCTTATAAAACTAGAAATTATATAAATACAACTTGCCAATTTATAAAATTACCTATCATTTGAGTTTTTATCCTTTTATTTAACATACATCTTCATATGTAGCTAATTTTATTTTATCAAACACTTAAAAGAAAGTATAATTAAAATTTCGTGTATACGATATAGTTTATTGTTTGATTATGTGCTCAACTTACACTCATTACTATTGTATGCTCCCAACTTTCGTACCTTCTATTGTATGAGGTGAACATTCTAAAAGCTCTATTGTATGCTTCCAACTTTCATACCATAGATTAATAATATGAACTTTTCTAATATAGTTTTTAGAAAGTCTAATTTATATCATATTACTTATAGTTTTTAAAAAGTTCACCTCATACAATATGTAGTATGAAAGTTGAGAACATACAATAATAATAAGTGTAAAATTAAACGCATAACCAAATAATAATCCCCATACGATATCGAGTTTTACAATGTGACCAATGAGATACGGCTTTTCCATGTACAATTCACGCGTGAACGATTATCGCAATATTTTCACTGAAGGCTACCTAACCATGTATAATAATTCAATTTGACATCATTAACAATAATTATTCTATATAGGTCTCTAACAATACACGTAACCTTTTAATTTGGTCATTTTAAAATATGTTTGGTTTTGTCTAAATTTGATAATTCAAAAAGGGTATTTTGGAGGATACTCCTGACACTCGTATCATATTTCAATGGTACGTGTCCGCTCCACCCGTAAGGAGCATCAACGTCGAGTAAATCACCTATCCACAAATCAACCACATATGCTAAGGAACGAATTCGAACCCCTGACCTATAAGTCACATATGTAGAGTCCGGACGTTTGTAGTGGCGCTACTACTTGTGCTATGCTCAAAATTTCATCATTCTTGATAATTAAGTATGTAACTTTATATATATTATCTCACTAATCATATTGTTTGAAGATTAATCAAAATTCATAAACTCTACTAAATGCCATAACACAAAGTCATCTAAACAACAGCTGATTATTATAGCGTAACAAGTTTAAAATGTGCCAGTCAATAACAATACATTTTTGATTTTTTAACGGAAGAAACATTTTTTTTTTCTTATTGGTTCTAGAAGAGAGATTTTCTTATGTCATAATTTAATTGTTCATTGTTTTTGTTGATCTGTACTAAAATATTTATCCACTTTAATTTCAGTAAATAAAAAATATTTGAGTGGGTGTTTATGTGTATGAAAACAAGAGGAGAAACAAAAATTATTAATTGTTTTTCTTCTTCTTTCTATTGTGAGTTTAAACTTTATAAGTAATAAAAATGAATATACATTTAATAATAAAATGAGGGAAAAAGAAACAATAATAAATGGAAAAGAATCACGAAAATGGATGAAAGAAAAATGTGTGATAAAAATAGATTCTAGAAAACCTTTCAATTCAAACTAGTATAAGAAGTTTTGTTGAATGTTATTTGATAGGTTTTGTCAAAATCAGTCAACCAAAACATATCTTAACAAAACAAAATTTATAAATGTTTATCAATAAAACATCATTTTACCACTTACATACTTTTTTTAATTATTTATTATAAAAAATAGCCACTTATCTCAGAACAATCAAAATAGAAACGTGAACACTTATCTTTAAATGTAATTCACAAATTTATTTTAGTTTTCTTCAAATTTAATAACATCATTAAAATGTATTTTAAACATGAAACAAATTAGAAACACTAGATTGAACCTATAAATCAAACCACACCTAATTAAATGTACAAATTTATAAAATACTAATAATAAATAATTAATATAAAAAAAGTCACTCTAAATTTTAATATTAATTAATAGTAACAAATAAGCTGGCCAATACATTTTGGCATCTTCTAAAATGCACACCTACCACCCCTTACAACACATAAATACACACCCCTCTTTACATAAACCTCTGTCAATATTCATAACATAATTTTTAATTTTATTTTTTACAAAAACCTCACATTTTCTCCATCTCATTTCCAAACCCCTACCTACCCACTTTACAATGGGGAGTGAGAGTGTTTCAAAACCAATGAAAATCAATATCACTAAATCCTCATTTGTACAACCTTCAAAGCCCACAGTACTATCCACTAACCACATATGGACTTCTAACTTAGATTTAGTTGTTGGTAGAATTCATATTTTAACGGTTTATGTTTACCGTCCAAATGGTGCTTCAAATTTCTTTGATCCAATTGTTATGAAAAAAGCTTTAGCTGATGTGCTTGTTTCTTTTTATCCGATGGCCGGAAGATTAAGTAAAGATGATAATGGTAGAGTTGTAATTAATTGTAATGATGAAGGTGTTTTGTTCGTTGAAGCTGAGTCAGATTCCACGTTGGATGATTTCGGTGAGTTTACACCGTCTCCGGAGCTCCGACGACTTACGCCCACCGTTGATTACTCCGGCGACATTTCATCGTACCCGCTATTTTTCGCACAGGTATATATATGTGTTTTTCATAAGCTCAAATCAGTGACGTTTGTTTGATTTTGCATAGACAGTACTTGAGTATGCCAATATTTACAAGTTTAGTCCCTTGACTAGTATTTCTACATTTATAGACCCTAGTTTCAATAAGTTAATGCTTTTTGAACTTTTTATACTTAGTTTAGCATATTTTGATTAAATTTTTTCCTAAAATCATCACGCATATTTTTACTGCAATTTATTTGACAGATTGATAGGTTGCATATGAAATTAGATCTAATACTCTGATATTGATTTTAGATCAATATAAAATACATAAGAGAAACATCCACCCATCAAACTACACAGATTATTATATGCGATGTAAAGAGATGTTAATTTTAAAACGTTGAGGGACTAATGGGTTAATTTTTCTTGTAAGCATTTGTCTATTTGATGCATGTATCGTGTATGCTGTCAACAACATATACAATTTCACCAAATACTATTGGGTTATTTGCAATTAAATGTATAATAATGCATGTTAAAACATAACTGTGGTCGTTTTACTAGAGATGATTGGATTCTTTTCAAATTCTTTTTTTTTTTTTTTTCTTTTTTTTTTGGCAATAATTTCCACCAAATCTTAAGAACAAAGGAACACATGGTCAATAATGTTGTTCTCTTATTGTACTTCAACACATTACACATGTTAGTATGTTAATACATTTCAAAACAATTAAATTTTGGACCATTTTTTTTATGTCTTTGTTTTTATGATCTATCTCATATCATTTGGAGCATATGAAAGGGACCACACATTGGTCAATAAAATATAATAGTTATGGTATTAGTTGCATCAAACGAAGCAAGAAAAACACGAGGTGTTAGGTATAGAAATCCAATTCTATATCTAACACCATATTAAACTATAACTCTTGAAGTAGAAAAGGTTAGCTACACGGTATATGTCAAATGTACATTTTTTTTTTAAATGGGCCTTGTATAGTGGGGCCCATACTAATATAATAGTGTTCGTACGGGCCCTATAAATTAATTTTTAGCTTGTATGAAAGCTGATAACGTTTTTACACCATTTAGTTGGGGACCTAATGAAAGCACATTAATTTTGAAGTATGATTAAAGAATTTGGTGAAAGTTGAATGTTTATTTTGACTTTCTAGAACACACATAAATACCTTTAACTAGAGTTTTAAATACTTCCAAATCCAGACCCTTGTTTTGACTTTATAATCAACTTTACTTCCTTATGTATGTTTGGATTTGCTCAAATGGTTTATGGTTAATTACTTAACTGGCTGTAATTCATTTGACTTACAAAACTCAAACTTTTTGTTTTAGTTTCCTAATCATGGTTAATCAATTGTTTCCAGGTAACCCATTTCAAGTGTGGAGGAGTTGGTCTTGGTTGTGGTGTTTTTCATACACTTGCAGATGGTCTATCCTCTCTACATTTCATCAACACATGGTCCGACATGGCTCGTGGTCTCTCGATTGCCATCCCACCCTTCATTGACCGGATCCTTCTTCGTGCACGTGAACCACCGACCCCCACTTTTGACCACGTGGAATACCACCTCCCTCCGTCCATGAAAACCACCTCAAAAACTACCAAATCCCGAAAGCCCTCCACGACCATTTTAAAGCTTACGCTTGATCAACTAAATGCTCTCAAAGCTGCCGCTAAGAATGAAGGCGGCAACACCACTTATAGCACGTACGAGATCCTGGCGGCTCATTTATGGCGATGCGCATGCAAGGCTCGAGGACTCCCTGAAGACCAACTAACGAAATTGTATGTTGCTACAGATGGACGGTCCAGATTGAGCCCCCAACTCCCACCAGGCTATCTAGGCAATGTTGTATTCACTGCCACCCCAGTTGCTAAATCGGGTGACCTCACAACTCAACCATTGTCTAATGCAGCATCATTGATCCGAACTACATTGACAAAAATGGATAATGACTATTTGAGATCAGCCATTGATTACCTTGAGGTGCAGCCAGATCTATCTGCTTTAATTCGTGGTCCTAGTTACTTTGCTAGCCCGAATTTGAACATAAACACATGGACCCGTTTGCCAGTACATGATGCAGATTTCGGGTGGGGTCGGCCTGTTTTCATGGGTCCAGCAGTGATATTGTATGAGGGCACCATTTATGTTCTACCAAGCCCAAACAATGATAGGAGTATGTCATTGGCAGTCTGTTTAGATGCAGATGAACAACCATTGTTTGAGAAGTTCTTGTATGACTTTTAAGGATTTTTCAGTTTGTGGTCTTCATTTATATGTAATGATTCTGGTGTATCAAAAAATTTCTGTTTAATGGAAAGTAAAGTGGGAATATTGTCAATTGTCATCTGATATTTATCTTCTTGATTTTTCTTACAGAATTGGTCTTGCTATGTGTTGAAGTCAATGTTATTCTGACCACTTCATTAAACAGTTGTGTGGACTGAGTCCCACAGTGAAGAAAGTGGTTTTTAGTTGGTTGTTGTGGCACCCCCTCAAGTTGATATGATCATATTTATTGTTCCATATTTTGTACACCGGTTAGGTATAGAGGAAATAAGATCAGATACTGTAATCAATAGCTAGTGGGTCAATTTTTCCACTGTGCCCATTTGTCTGATCCAGGCAGATATTCTGGAGTGCATCTGTAACAGTTTTTCTATATATAAATTTATGCCTTACATTAAGAAAAGAAAAAAAAAGTCTATTTAGAAGAAAAGGGCCACGTGTTCTGCATAACAGGTTACAATTTAACCCAATGATGATATCCACATAAATTTTGAAATATAGATCATAGAACTAATACTTGTCATCGTCATTGACCATCCATTTGGGTATTGTTTTTGTTGTTGTTGATTGACAATTAAATCAATACCGAGTACGATTTTCCTGAACTTATTTATCCTTTTGTTTTATGCAAAACTCATAAGAAAATGCAGTTTCATGAGAGTTCGAATTTTGTCCTCCCGTGGCTGATGAATGTGGGCTAGGATCTCTTTTCATCATTAAGAGGTGTCCTAATCTATCGTTTTCTCATTCAATTTGGCCATGTCATGGTAGGTAACAAAACATTTCTTCTTCTTCTAACTAATTCCCGATAGACATGCCAGGGTAAATTCTGTAGTGAGATTGGTTTTTGTTTGATTGGTTTCCCTATCCTTTTGAGTGTTTTCACTAAATTGCCAATAAGTTGGATGATTGAGTGTATACTTTTGCCCAAGGCCTGACAGCTTTTCGAAGGAAGTTGATGAGTTCAAAATTATTAGATTTGCTCCCGTGGCAGGCAGGTTTGGGCGACAACAGAACGTTGGTTTAGACTTTAGATTGTATGGTGGTGGCCTGGTGGGTTTGCACAGGAATAGCTAGGAAGGGGGCCGTCACACCTAATAAGAAGACTTTGATGTACTGTGTTGCCTAATATTAGAGTATTTGTATTAGATTACAATTAGTATTAGTATTAGATTACAATTAGTATTAGTATCTATATATATACCATGTAACTATAACCTATAACCTATTATATGGTTTGTCATATTCGAAACCCATGCCATCTCCCATGACCGCACTTAGCCCACTTTCTCTTGCTGATAGTGAGGCTTTCTCTGATCCACCAAAGTATCGCCAAGTTGTGGCTCTCCAATATGTCACCCTTTCCCGGCCTGATATCAAGTTTGCAGTTAATAAAGTTTGCCAATTTATGCATGCTCCGACTATTAATCATTGGTCGGCAGATTTTATGCTATCTTCATGGTACAGTTGATTATGGTATGCTTATTCGCCGAGCATCTGGTTTCAAGCTTCAGGCCTTTACCGATGTACATTGGCGTGGTGATTTCTCTTCTGATGTCTCACCAATTCAGGCATACTCTGATGCTGATTGGGCTGGTTGTCCCGACGATCGTCAGTCCACGGGGGGCTTTGCCATCTATCTGGGATCTAACCTCATTTCATGGACATCTCGCAAAAAGCGTACGGTTTCCCGTTCGTCGACTGAAGCCGAGTATAAAGCACTTGCCGACACGGTAGCTGAGCTCAACTGGCTTCGGGCTCTTTTGAAAGAACTTCATATTGGCACTACTACATCTCCCATTTTATGGTGTGATAACCTTGGTGCAACCTATCTCTCAGCTAATCCTGTTTTTCATGCGCGCACAAAACATGTGGAAGTCGATTTTCATTTTGTCCGAGAAAAGGTTGCACAAGGGGATCTTCGAGTACAATTTATCTCCACACATGATCAAGTTGTTGATATCTTTACAAAACCGTTATCGACTACTCGCTTTCTCTTTTTAAGATCCAAGCTACAGGTCGTTTCCCGCCTTTAGCTTGCGGGGGCATATTAGAGTATTTGTATTAGATTACAATTAGTATTAGTATCTATATATATACCATGTACCTATAACCTATTATACACAATAATACAATAATACTATTCATGTGGTTTTATACCTAAATAGAAACAAAGAACCAGATTTGGATTTTTGACCAAAAACGATTTTGAATTTGAATTTGATCTCCCGACTTCTGAGGGGACTTCTACTGATATTCATATATTTGGGGAGCCGATCTTCTAACTAGGGGTTGATTTAACTCTGATGCAATGACGTATGTTGATTTAATAACCTGATTTTTCTATAAGTTAAGAAACAGCAAGACATTGGTCAAGTGAGAAAGGAAGTCTAGAAAGTCTAAGGAACTCATAAGTATAGAGATAAAAAAAAGCTCTCACCCATTTGTTTTACACAACAATGTTCTACTGCACACAAATGGTATAACCAACAAAGGTCTTATGGTACAGCTAGACACAATATAGGCCTGTTGTGTACAAACTAAATTTGTTGTGAACAAATAATCTTCCATTTGAATTGCAGATAATGAGCTCTGATGACAGCAACAAAGACGGTGAATATACCAACATAGCTTGTTGGTGATGAAGAGGGATGTGAAAAGGCAATTAAACTGTTTTATCCAGTAGTTTTATGATGGACCAAAGCCAATTATGATCAATTTAGTTTTTAGTTCTAGGATCTTTGATTTCATACTACATTCTCAATTAAGATGCCTCACTTGGGTAATTAATTGTATTTCACACAATTCTTCAATCTGCTAAGCTATCCTAAACTGGAAGAAAACTACTTTCTATTCTTTTGTTCACAGAAGTTTATGAAACTGTCATTTGAAGTCTATACGGAAGATTTTGTGTGGATATTTTAAGGAATCTTTCAGAAACCTAGAGATTTAAGTGTTTGATTTTACATTGGGAATTGCCAATAGTGCGACAATAGGCGAACAACAAATGATGCAACCCGAATTCTGTCTACCATTTGCTACTAGTGTCTACTTCGTAGAAATGAAATTACGTTTATGCATGATAGAAGGGCCAAAAAATTTATAGACTAAATAAAACACTAATCTTCAATTGGCTGTTCAGTTATGCTCACATGTACAGACCTAATAGCATAGCAAAATCTGAAACCCCATGAGATCAATTTAAGATAGCCAGACCCAAATTAAACGTATCAATTCCACTTGAGTCCTGATAAAACATACCCATGGGAAGCTACCGAAACGTTCTACTTTGATCAATATGTTTAACAGGAAGATGTATTCAGGAGCATATGTTATCTCTATGGCTGCAGTAATCATCGAAAACTCTAAAAGGTAAAACAACCAGTAAATGCCATAATGATATAATCACATAATATTGCACAAAAGAGGCAGGACTCAAATCAAAAGTGAACAAATTAAAACAGTCAGAAACACAATCATTACATCTAGAACTAATAAACACATCAAATCAGTACCATAGTATATAAGGTCAACAGCCAATGATTTAAAATAACATTAATCATCAAAATAGATTAATACCAATACAGAATCTTCAGACTAAGACACAACCGTAATCATTACGCAAGCGTATAGTAACGATCGTCACGGTCACGATCCGGATTGACTAATACGATAGCGTAAAGGGCATAGATTATACCAGGAAGAAAACCCAGTAAAGTCAACAAAAAGCATATAAAGACTTCCGCCTGTAAATTTAAGACAATATATCTCAGTCAGACATTTGATCGAACACTTTGTGTGCATAAAATGAATGAAATAAAAAAATAAGGGTAGTGGGCTTACGGTGCAGCAACCGTATCGGAGGCAAACTCCTAGAGGGGGGAAAAGGAGTGCGAATATGATCTCTAACAACAGAGCACAACCGGTTGACATTTTTTTCGTACGGAATTTGAAGGACTGAGCTGATTGATCTAGGAAATTGAACAGATGATAGAGTTTTTTTTTGTTTTTGGATTGAAATCAAAGTGAGATTTGTGTTAGGTAGATGATGATGACACGACCGATACTGGCCACGAAAATGTGTTTTTGGCTAAATTACAAAATAGCAAGTACAGTACTGTATAGTGTATTTGTTAAAAATCTTTTAAATTTATATGCGACATGATATAGAAATTATTTAATGATAATTTTACAAATAAAAAACTTAATTATAATTATTATAATTATATTATAATATAAATATATGAGTTGTCCAAGTATTCAGAAGATTTTATTAACCAAATATATTTTAATGATGATAATGCACCAACTCGTTTCGAATCGTGATTTGAAATCTCAATTTATAACTTGCTACTCGTGACTCATAAATATATATATTTATATATATATATATATATGTATATTATTGTTTAAGATTTTGGTTCTTAAGACGTTTACATCAACCAACACAAAGACTTAATTTAAAATAGATTATAGACATTTCTTTATCTATTTTTGTCCTTAAATTTTTTGTATGATATTACAATAAAAATTTGTTTGGTTTCCTGACTCGTAAGAGTCACACAAGACTCGGAAAAGTCAATACACGACTTGTCAAAATCGACTCGTGACTCGTAAGAATTTAACAACTATACACTAACACATGTGTTTTTAACGACACCTTTACTTATATTCTTTTTATAACAGAAGATAATATTAATTTGTTAAAAGTTATATGATACCTTTCTTTTTTAACTTTTGCCACATTTAGTTTATCTTTTTGGCAACTCTAATTTTTTTTTTTTTTTTGGTAAAATCAAGGACATAAAAACTTGTGTGCCTATGAATGACCCAATGTATAATGTATAATTAATACTAAAATAAGAATATTAACTTTCAATAGATTTTATATAGAAAGGTTGTCATTGTAAGTAACATATGATTTGGATATTACGTATTCCATAATATAAACAAGAATAATGATATATGAGTCTACTTAGATGAATTTAGAAGTAGACCTAACCTATTGGTTGATACAGAATTTGGCACGTGCGATTCTCATGTTGTGACAATTTTTGTAAAAGAACAGGAATGTTTTGCTGTCCGTGTTGGAGACCATCAGAGTGACATCAGATTACCATATAAGTTGAACTAACTTGTTGCGTATCTGTTGACGAAATCTTAGCATAAATAGTTTCTACATTTCAGTTGTTCAAATATGAAAGTGATTACACTGGTACATATACGGTGTATGATGGCAACTAAATAACATATACAAGTACTGTATGTAGCAACTAACAAGCACACAAAACAGCTGAATTACATACGCAATAAGCTAAGCTCTAATATACTCCAATACGAACCAAACATTCGCACATTATAACTGCGTAGTCTAAATCATCGAAACGCAATGCCTTCACGGAACACCATTGTGTTGGGACCTAAACATACACGAATCACACTCGTGTGCATAGTGTGTAAATATGTGATTGTCCAATAAACTTGCATATAAAGCAGAAAAATACTACTTGGTTTTGAGAATGGATTAAACTCACTCTTCTTCTCTGTTTTCTATCATTTAACCTCGTAAACGATATTACACTTCTCTTACAAACATTTTTGGACATAATTAACAGTTGCAGGAAGAAGAAGAAAAGAATGGAAAAAGATTACATATATGTTTGAATGAATGAATTTTCTAGCTTTGTAGTACTTCCAATTTATTATGTTATTTAGCTTGTGAAAAGCAGAATCCTCTTGTATCAGTTCTGACCTCAATTACTTGGCGCCAGCAATCCAATCACGGAACAGAATAATTGTCAACCTGAATATTTGAATCTCAAGTCTCCAAAAATTCTTCTTCAGTTTGTTGTTCCACGTAATTTATGATTTATGAACCATATGATAATCTCACTGACTAATTATGTTACAAGGACGTCTCTATTGGCGTTTTGACACCTGTTATCATATCAAATACAATGATACGTTAGCTAATAATCCATGGACATTCTTGAGTAGAGTTTCATTTGTCTTTCAAATCGTTAACAGTGTATTATGCATCAAATCAATGTTGTGCATGCGTGCCCCACCTATATACCACGTGGGACGTTGACCATTTAAAATATAAGATCTAATAAAGACAAACTGATGCTTAAATAATAAACTAAGCATATAATAGTCATTGATGATAGTTGTAATCTACAAGGAAAATATATTACCTCAGTCATTGTCCATCTGTTGCAGATCATCCTCATCACTCTCACTTGAGCTCAACTTATAATCACCCGAATGCAAACCACGTCTCCCCAAAATTACAAGATCAAGAAGCTTCCTCCTCACATCATACACAGGATTTGACTCAATTAAACATCCTCGCTCATAAGCTTCTCTAAGAAATACAGTGTGCCTCTTCCCCTTGGTTGACAAATAAAACATGCCAGGATGATCCAAGAACAAGTCCCTCACATTCAATTCAATACCAAACCATTTCCTAAATTGACTAATCTTCTCAACTTCCACCGTCTTCTCTACAGTCAAACTCAAGAATTCATGAACAATTGCAATGGCTCGTTTTTCCAATTCCATAAGTCCATTCTTAGACGTCTTTTTTGCCCCTGTGAACTCCTCATACGGACCGATGTATGGCAATATCTGCCATTCTTTAACTTTGGCCCTAAAATTCTTCTTCAATTTCATACATGGAGGATAACCATGTTTAAAACCAAACCTCATTTCCATTCTATCAACACTGCAATCATCTTTACAACACTCCATAACCCTCCAATTTTCAACAGCAGCTGTGAAATTATTATCACTAGGCGTTGTACCAACAAGCTTAATTAGATGAGTATTGGGTTCATGGGCATCAAGTAATTGAAAAAGCTGCGGATTTTGGGATATAACTGAATCCTCAAAGTCATCAGGAAGACCAAGTTCCCTCCACACTTTAAAAATTGCTCGAAGTGGAAGTGTCTTGGATAATGACATTGAAAGAAGACGGGTCAAACGGTCAATGACAAGAGGGTGAGTGTTGTGAATAGCAGCAGATTCTTCACGTGATATTTGCATTGTGGTTGGGGTTAGTTTACAGTAGGGTTGCGAAAGGGAAGGGTCATAGAAAATTTCAAATATACGGGGGTATTTTCGTAAAAATGCAGTGGCACCGCGGTTGAGGTGCAGCTTTTGAGAGAGGCGGTTAAGGAAATCAACTGATATGGAGGGTGGGTTTTTTGGGTTTGCAAGGATAAGGTCTTGAATGGAAATAACTTTTAGGAGGTTCTTGTAATTGTCCATGAACTTTTCAAAGGTGGCATCTCTAACTCTTGAAGCTACATACTGGGAGGAGGTTGTCTTTAGGCGTAGGTAAAAGAGTGAATGAGGCGGGTTGGAAGTTATTCTTTTGATAAGCTGGGTTGCCATAGCCGATTTAGTCAAATTTAAACTTGTGAAATCTGAAAAACAAAAACAACACAATATAATGGAACCGAGGACAACGACAAGCATCAAATATCTACTCAAAGAGGCCATACACTACAACTCATGAAGGTGCATTTCCATCAACCCCAACCTCTTTTCAAAAAAATAACAAAATAAATACAAATAAAAATAAATATACGCTGCTAGCATCACAAATATGATTAAATTGGCTAACATTGAGGATAAAAAGGCAAGTTGTATTTGCATGAGACTAGAGTGGCATACAAAGTAAATAGTGCGTATTGTAGGATACACAAGCAATGGGCAACTGTGGTGATAAAAGCACTTATAAATTGTTGTACTAAATTACTTCTAGTAATATCTTGTTATTTGTTTCTTGACGCGTTTTTTTCACCGTGCGTTGAGGCGGGGCAAAAACGTATATTTTTCATGAATAAATACGCACATGGTGGGAATGTGGAATCTAAAAGACAACATCACACATTCACAATAAACATAGTTGAAATACGGGGATCGTGTGTGATCAAACGTAAGAGAGAGGTTTGATGATCTAACCATCCTAACATATATTGTACAACTTCTATCCACTTTTTTATTCTTAGTAATAAACTACGTGCTAAATACATGTAACAAAAGTATACCATTACAAAAGTAATCTAATGTCTCTTGACAAAACAGTGGAGGAGGTTTTCCATACACCTGAATATACCTTGGATAAAATGTAACTGGTTTGACTCATTCATCCCAACTCAACTCATTTCCTTTTTAGTGAAATATTCTAGCTTAACTCATACCAGTTAAAGCTAAAAATTAGGACAGCACCTTTGAATTCATCAATTATTCATCTTAAGTTATTTGTCATTACCAGTCTAGCACCCTTAATGAACCTAACATAAATACCATGACTCATCCAAAATAAACCTAACCAAACCATTATTTCTCAAACAAAAGTAGTTTGAATTATCTGTTGTCACGAAAGCAACACAATACTATTTACAGTGAGTGAGCCAGTCATCAAGTTCAGTGTGGTTAAAAGATTAAGGGTGCGCTTGGTTAGAGCGTAAGGAATGGGAAAGGGAATGGAAAAAGGAATGGTGGGGAATGCATGGGTATTCCATTACCATTCATGTTGCTTGGTTGAAATGTAAGGGAATGTAAATACTACTATTTATTTTTTTAGATATCAAAATTTGTTGAAAGCAATTTAACGACCACAATAAAGACCAAGTACTTTCTAAGAGCACCAAATTAATGTCAAATTAAACATTTTTAACCGCTACAGATATATATCATCTTTTAAATCTATATAAAACTATAGTTAACATCACAAAAAAAACAAACACATAAATAAACATAAAAAAGCAACATCAAACAACAAAATTCGAATCCTTACTATCTTCGAGAACATGAAACTTGTTTATCAAATTCGTACTAATGGACTCCACATGATATGTGCATATTATTGAAATACCAAATAATCAAAAATGCTACTATTATTAAATTAATAACAAAGAATGAAATAAAAAGTATCCAAAAGGATTGAAAAGATGAATACATTGACGACAAAGTCATGGTGTACAGAAGGAAGAAAAATTTACATGATGATAATAACAATAACAATAATAATAAATAAATTATAATAATAGGATTATTATTTTAATAATAAAAAAAGCAGTTATCTCCTTTAATTAAGGGAGGTTATAATTTAACGGGGAAAAATATGAAATATAGAGAGATATATGAGGGGAAGTTAGAACATCGAGTATAATATTATCGTTACCCCCAATTTATTAGGGAATGGAGTATTACTCGATTTAAGGCAATGATTGATTGCATTATCTCCAACCAACCATCACTTTTGATTTTCTTTCCCATTACTTACCCCTTAATACCTCCAACCAAGCATGCCCTAAGAAAAAAAAAAATACTACAGTCTAAATTAGCATCATCTCGAAGTGGTTTTAACACCCAAGCTAAAATTTAGCTCTTTCTAAAGCATCCTACATTTTTAGCAAGTCATCAATTTGTCTTAACATCTAAGAAACTAAATAAATGATGTTGAATAACACCAATTTCTTATGGGAATTTCAAATGAACCTACCTAGGAAAAATCGTGGTTTTTCCAATACATTGGAAAGACTTTACCGAATGAAGAGTGTGAAGGAGTAAAGTATGAAGATTAGATCCACCAAAGGCAATAAAAATAATAATTAAATCGGAAGAAGTTGAAAGAAGCAGAGGAAGAAAAAGCACATGTGTTGGAATCACAAGAAGGTGAAAGACATGGAGGAAGAAATTGGAAGAAGGTGAAACAAGCAGAGAAAGAAAAATCGCATGTGTATGTACTCGTTTGGATTGATTAGTGTAAAGAAGGACTTCACCATTATTTCAGAGAAACTGACTGCTAACTATCGTCGTACAAATCCCAGATAATGAGGGATAAGTTTATTTTGAAGGAAAAGCAAGGAGAATCACCTTTGGCGACTTTTAGATGGATAATGATCAAAAAGTATTTGGAAAAAAATAAACATGACTAGTAGCTTTGATGTTGATATGAAGTATCATGAACATTGATTTTATTTACTTAAAGAGAGAAAAACGAACTCTACTAACTAAAACGACCAAATGTAACTGTCACCACCTTACTGAACATAATATAATTCCCAATAACATTCTAATTTCATTTTCAGTTCAGCTCTTGACCCATAACTCAATACATAAAACTGAATTAAAAATCAAGTTGATCACATCAATTAAATTTCCGAGTCTGAACCTAGGAAATCCTGTTGAAACCTATAATAAGCTTATAGAAAGAAGAAGCAAACCTTTATCTAACCGGTCAACTTTATTTCCCAATTACACTCTTGTACGGATCACAACTCTTTGGCCGCTGAACTTTATACTTTGGAATGTCTTGCTAAATGAGTGAAAGCACTGTTACCTTCGGATGCTTACACATGTAAAAGATGGCAGAAAAACTGCACTCAAATGCTCATGTCTGTACGCTTTTCTTGTACATGCTCCGTAGGTGATACTGAAGTTAAGAGAAGATGCATCTGATCAACAATTGTAAACACCAAATATATAAACCAACCAACAACTTAGCAAAACTAAAACAACAACAAAAATTCAAATATCATCAAATGAATTCACAAATTCAGCAAGTATCATATGTTTAAAAGCAAAATACTTAAGAACATATATAAAAGTATAATATCTACAAACTTCATTCTCACTGGGGCGTTTCATCAAACACTTGGTGCACATACACAAAGCATACCATCACACCAGTTGCTCATAAATAATGGAAACTTTAACACTAAATTAAAGAACAGATATGGAAACAAACTACAAACCAGTGAAAGCAGTTAGATATCCATCTTCACCACTGTTCACGTCATGGAAATCCAGAACTTATTAAAAGCACAACCCCAGTCTCCAGCACAAAAATACAATTATTATCGAATCATGGAGTTGATAGAGATAAATAGTAAATAACGTTTTAAAGGAGAAGTTTAAGGTTAATTAATACACATTAAATGTAATCTATAATTTTCTAAAAATAAATTTTATGGACATTAAATTCACCGAACAATTTAACATTACACAGACTATACAAACTTACAAAGCATATGTATTTGTAACTAAAGGTTTCACAAGAAAGTCAACAGACTAATATCAGAGATAAGTTAGTCAATTCCAGTCTAACGCTCCAATACCAAAGTGTATGCATTGCATAAATATTTGTACATTGATTTAAATCGAAACAATTTAACTCTGAAACAGACTTCTTTGACATGAATTTCAATTCATTTTGACCGTGACCAAGACCACCACCAAAAGTTACACTAACCTCAAAAGTTGCGCGTGGAAGCTACTCGTCTTCGTAATAGGCATAATATTAATCTCCTTATATATCACATTACATTACACTATCGAATAACACACTATTACAGTGACAGTTACGGTATATGTATCTATGTTTATTACACATTCTCATTGTGGCCTGTGCCAAAACCCTAACTTTTGCTCTCTGATTAACAATGAAGTTCAAGCTTCCAGCAATTGATGCAGCAGATACACCACGCCATCAGAATCCAATTCATCATTTCCAGCCGTCGTTTCGAGGTCTGTGATCACCGATCAATTTTGTGTGTTTCAATTTCATTTCAAATTTGCCAAATTTGTATAGTGAAATGCAACTGTTTTGATTATTTAAATTGCAGCAGGATTTCAGAACGGGAATGGATTTCCGAACGGGAATGGATTTCCGAACGGAAATGAGCGTGGACCGTTTGAAATGCGAGAGGCGATTCAACGGGATATTGAGAAGGAAAGGATTAGAGCGGAGATAATTGCGGAGGAAATGGCGCGAAGGCGTGTTTTGGAGAATGAGGTGAGGAATGAGTTGATGATGGAGCGGCAAATGGCAATGAGGAGCACAGGAGGATTCTCGTCGCAGGTGAGCCATAGTGATCTATTCCAGGCGAGAATTGTGAATAGTCAACCTGTTGGATTAGAGGAGAGGATTATAATGGCTATTGATGAAAAGAATAGGTTTTCGGTTTCACCATTTCAGCAGTGTGGTGGTTCAGTTAAGATTAAAGAGATTTGTATGCCTCGACCACAGGAGAATAAAATGGAGGTTATTGGCTTTAATCGATGTGAAACTAGAGGATTTTCGGCATCCCCGTTCCAGCGGTGTGGTGATTCAGTTAAGAATAAAGAGATTTCGACGCATCTACAGGAAGCGAATAAAAAGGAGGTTATTGTTTTGGTTAGTATATATCTTATGTTGTGTACTTGCATACATGTTGTATTGATGTATCATCAGTTGTGTTCATGCAATTTATCTGTAGATTTTGACAGTCGTTACTGCATTATTACATTATTTGTCCTATATGTAAAAAAAATACTTTGATCTCGTTGCGTGGGGGAATACTGTCAGATTTTTGAATTGCATATCAATTTGAAGAAAGGGGTATACACAAGTAGTTTAATATACATCTATTACAAATTTTGTGTTCATTGAGGATTTGAGGTGGTTTATATTTTGCATATTCACGCATAAGTTATTTTCTCTAGCATGTTTCACCAAGTTTGTGTACCATCACTTTCTGTGGTTTGAATTTGGTATATACTCAGAGGTCTTGCTTGGCTAAAAAGATATATTTTCTAGCCAAGCTATGACTTCAAGTTCAAGGTAATAATCAAAATCATTAAAATCTTGTTGATAAGGGATGTGATTTATACACTATTTGATTTTTATACCACAAGCACTCTTTGTTGACCATACTATCCTCATACTGCAAGCACTTTTTTTGTCTTCTTTTTGTGGTGTGAGACTGTGAGGGTAATATGGTTAAAACAAAAATGATTGTGGCGTGTCAATCAAAATGTGTTGTGTACAAATTACTACCCATTTAAATAATTTGGATTTTCATGAACTTGATTCTGTATTTTAATTAATACAAGTAAGAAGTTGACTACTATTGTCTCACTGAAATTATAATATACTTCTCATAAAGCTATAAAGGTGCTAGCTTTTTTCGGTCGATCATATTATGTAGACTTTTTCCCCTCTAAGTGGAACTTACTCTTGTAACTATCGAGTCTTAGGGATTACTTGCCATATCTATGCTTAACAATGCTATTAGGCCCTGTTAAGTGTTTATTCTGATTAGGAAGTTCTAAGGTTTTATCCTTGTCTTACACGCTGTACATGTATCCAATATTAAGATTATTATCTTGCCACGCAATATTGGTGGTAACACTTATCTTGGTACTATGCTGCACTTCTTTTTCGTTGGTATGCATGAAAATCTGTTTCACCATTTATACCTAGCTATACCACTATGCAGCAGGATCCATGCACTCCGGACGTTTAGCAATCTGGTAGTTCTTCTTCAGTGTTACTTGGGTATTATATAGAATCTGTTTTCATGATTGAAACCCATGTTCGAGAGGTAGGCACTCTCTAATTTTCCAGGACACTTGGGGCATGTTTCGTTACGGAAAAATATCTCCATTTTTCCATTTCCCTTTTTTTAGAGTTTGTGTCTCTCTTGAAAACTAATGGAAATTCAGAAAACGTGTTCAAAATGTAAGGGATGGAGTTTTCGTTTTCCAAAATAGGAAACGTGGAAAAACATAAATCAATTCCAGCGTACTTTCTTCTTCTCTTAACTCCTTATTATAAACTTCTTTTCCAAAAATCCCAACTTGAACACGTTTTCTAATTTTTCAGTTTTCTTAGAAAAAATACCGGAAAAATGGAGAAGTTTTCCGTAACTAAGTGCGCCCTTAATTCTCTGTACTCTCTAAAATTAATTCCAGCTTGCTTTCTTCTTCTCTTAACTCCTTATTATAGACTACTTTAGTAATGATAGTATTGTAATAATATAATTGATGTAGCTTCCTAATATGGTCTCTATTTTTTGCTTGCTAGCTGTGTTTTCATGGCACAGTTGCCTGTTATTGGTTTACCCTAGTTTTGTGCCTAATATGATAAATATAGCCCCAGTCTAACAAATCAACAGTGTTAACTCTTCAATATATTCCCAGACCTTTGTCAATAAATTTGTGCACATAAAGCATGAAGGTTTACTTTAGGTGGCTGGTAGATTTTTTCTATAGCTGGAAACTGGGGTCTTAAACAGCTATTATAGCCTCAAATCTTCATGATTGTCTTCGTATATACGGCATATCATATGGAGTTTATGCTTGACTAACTAGGTCTTGTCACCCTATTAAGTAAGTTTGTAGAATCACATCAAAACCTAACTTCAATTTAAGATTACCATGTGCTTTATGTTAAAAAATTCAGGTCCCATGTTACCCACCTTTGCCTTTCATTTGTTAGGCTTAGGCAGACCTAGATAATTCTGTTTAATTAGTTTGGATCGAGATGGATTTGTCCGGGATAGGAGCTTTGGTTTCTGTACATCGACGTTATTTGGTCATAACTTTGTTTCCATTACTGATTCATTTAATTCCTTGGTTTTATGTTTCCTCAAATTATTTTCTTAATGTAGGGTAACCCCAATGGTGAGACTCTGTCAGGAACAAAGCGGAAATCAACACCATTAGTTCGTGAAGAGTCAAATGAACCTCATTCAGATTGTTCAAAGAAGAAAGTGAAGGAGGAGTGGAGCTGTGCAATCTGCCAAGTCAGTACCACAAGTGAGCGTGGTTTAAATGATCATCTTCAAGGAAAAAAGCATCAGGCGAAAGAGGCAAATCTGATAGCTGAGAAAACAGGTGCTAACTTTGGTCTTGGGGTATCACCCATGAAACCCATTGTCAAGCCTGTCAAGCTTGCTTTAACAACCGTCGACCTGAGCTCCTCGGAGGAAAAGATATCCAAAATGAAAATGGAATCTAATAGAAAACCATCAACTAACAAAGCAGCAGGCACATCTGACTCAAATGATACAAAGAAGGAAGATGCGAAGAGTGGAGATAACAAGCGGGATAAATTCAAGTTTTGGTGTGAGATGTGTCAGGTAGGTACCCATTCTGAGAAAGTGATGAACACTCATAAGGAAGGGAAGAAGCATTTGACTCACCTTGTTCAACTTCATCGAAAGGGTAAAGTTGAATCTGAAGCTTCTGATATTGAAAAGACCAGTGTCACCGAGGAGAAAACCAAAACGGGAACAAAGAAGGCATTGGTTGTAGAAATGGTTGCTGCTGAGGATGAAACCATTGAGGATGTCGTTGAAAATGTTGCTGTCAGAAACCTTGGGGACAATATAGTAAAAATAGGTGTTGATGAAGATGGAGTAAGTATCTGATGGGTTGGCAGATGTGTTGTACAGCAGATGCTTTGAAGAAGAATACAATCTGTCTATGGTTTCATCGTCTCCCATTGCCATTCAGATTTTGGTTTTTCTTTTTTATAGAAAAAGTTCTCCTTGAAACTACAGTATTATTATTATTATTATTATTATTATTATTATTATTATTATTATTATTATTTTCTAATTTTATTTTGTGACTCTGGTGGAATTATATGGTTAATGAAAATTTTCAGCCAAAAAGCCTTTGAATTTTGTTACTATATGAGGAAGGTTTCCAAATAAATGAAGAATTATATTATCAAGGACCTTTTTAAAAATGTTTTGGCATTTGGAAAGACCTCAAATTTCCTTTACCATTCTCTGTTGCGCTAGTGTTGCGTATCGCCTACATATTGATGAATTGCTGGTACTTTACATCTGAATGTAGAACTTTTAGGTTATTGATATCACGTCTAGTCGTTGGGGCAAGCTAGACAACGAGAAACATGAACTTGTTTGCTTATGATATTGATCATTCAAGTTTTTTTTTTTCTCTAATTCTTTTGTCATCATCTTTGAAAGATGAGGTTGTTGATGGACTATGGTCTAGGATTAACAATTTCTCGTTTCTTCTGCACAGAAACATGACATATCTACATATGTTCTCACATAACGTATACATAACTTGTAATAGAAACTAGAAAGAACCTAAACGTTCATACTTGTAACACAACAGGATCTTGCCACTCGATGGTTCATGTACATCGATAACTTCAATTCATTGAGTTTTCCATTGATGACACTTCTAACTGAGTTTTTCGGCTCATCGACCTCTTGTAATTCTTCTTCTTCTTCCATCTATCACCAACAGAAGAAAAAAAACCCATCAAAATAATTAAGGTTGAGTAGTCGACTCAAGTTGCTGTAGAATCTTTGAGAGCTTACCGATATTTGGTTCAAATCAAATGTAGGCACTCGGGTTTTAATGGGGGCTTCTATATTCAAATCAACCACATCAAACGAGTTTATTTTAACTGTCTGGTTCAAATCAGATGCCTGAGTTGCTCTTTGAAGAGACTGCTCCATCGGACCATGTTTTATATGAGCCGACATGCCCAACATAGACACTTTTCCTATATGGTTTATGTTTTGCAAAGCTTCCTCTTTTTTCAAGTCTATCTTCTTATTTATACATTTTCGGTATCGGATTTCTGTGGGTTTCAGTGACCTATTCTTTGAGAGGAACTTGTGCCTTTGCCTCAAAAACCTGAAAGTGTGATGAATCGATGAAGATAAAATATTATGAGCACTCTTCAATTTCTTTGAATGTTGAATGCATGATCATGTACACAAAAGTAGAAAAGAAAGTGATCCTTGTTCGAATGAACATAAAGAATGAAAAACCTACAAGTGAAATATCATGCATACCGAACTTCGGATAATAAAGTGAGCTTCTTCAGCGTCATGGCTTTTAATTTGCTTCTTGCAGCCTCAGTTTCCTGTAAAATGAAGAAGCAACAAATGATGGGGGTTTTTTTCAATAAATTTGATAGAAACAAATGGATCTATTATTCCACATCAACAAGTTCAACATCATAAGATCAAACTAATAGAACCATAACATCAAAATTAAAAAATATTTACCCAAAAGCCCAAAAACATATCTAACGATTAGATCAAAAGACACCCTCTAAAGATCATTTACTAATCATTACCTTTTTTAACTCAAGGTAATCCTGGAGAAGTGTTTGAAGTTTGAATCTTGCCTTACTATCTTCATGTCCCACAATATCAGATGAATCAAAACCAACCCCTATAATCTTCTTACTCATTGAATCCAATATTTCTTCAAAACTACAATTATAAAAAATCGTTACAATCTAATTTAAGATTTATCAAGAAAGAAACTAGAACCAGGAAGGTTTGTGGGTTGGAAGAAATTTATAAAAAGAAAGAAAGATAGATGGGAAAGGTTGCTGCTTTTTTCTGTTTTCTGAGTACTTTGTGATGGAGACAGTGACCAAACAGAAAACTTCAAAAAGCCAATACAAATTGGTAGTCTAGTGGAGTGATGAAGACTCTATTCTGTGTGTTTGGATTTGGTTAGACATAAAAAAAAATGAAAACACTACATGTATTTTTTTTCTTTTTGGCTCATAAATGTTGGTCCACCTGGGCCATTAGGTAGTGGGTGCATGAAAGTTTCCAATTTTCTTCTGTCTTGTTTATTTGTGGAAGTTATTCTTTGGATAAACATGAATTTTCTTGGTACCTGTTGTGTTTACACACTAGGCAATGTGCTTATACATACACATAGTGTCTATATATAGATGGATATACATATGAAGGGAGTAAAATGTGGAAGATGTGTCCTCAAAGAAGGAGACGAAGTAGTTGGTGCTCCCTTGTTTTCAGACCTGAGTTTTCTTGCTGGCTGTTAATTCTATGTGATGCCAACCATTTATTGAATTTACACTATTACCCTTGCTCTTTATTTTTTAATGTCAAACTTTTGCATTGATGCTCAACCACTGCTAACTTGGCTTTTTCAAACATTAACTAAAAGGTCAACCCATACCCAAGTCATGAAAATGTTCCTAATTCGAATACAGTTACTGTTGCAAAGAAGCATATCTTGCAAAGTCGAGTACTCGAGCCTTTCGAATATGATGATTCTGTCTCTTGGAACTATATTAGGTTGCCAATTTCTTCTACAACTTAGAAGTAATTAGGTATGAGCATTAATGCAGTGGAGCGATGTAATCAATTGGACTAATTATTAATGAGTATATCATTACATGTATTTACATATTCATCAGGTTAATAGTTTGTCAAACAATGAGCACAAGCATCTTGTGTTCGATTCTCCCTCCTAATGATTTTGGTTGTATCTGGCGGTGGATGAAACAGGTGATCTGCCGAACCACATACTTTTCTGTAATTTTTTGTTTCATGTGCTTTTAAACTAAAATTTAAAACGTCATTTTATCTAACAACCTACCGCAGATGCTGTAGGCCATCTCAAGTTAAAGGATTTCCACAAAATGAAGTTGATTTTGAGATATTTTGCAGAAAAATCAAGTGCAATCTCTTAAACAACTTCAATTAAAGAATGCTGATAGCTTCATGCTTCTATGCTCTATGCTGGTACTATATTTGGGCATATATATCCGGTTTAAACAACGATTATCACTTGAGGGAATATGTGACACAGGCTAGTGTAGGCGTTACGTATATATGAATTGTTGTCAGAACAAGCAAGTGGCACTTGCAGGGCATCATAGAGAGCAACTATGTTCAAGATGGAAGTTTGTAACCATAGACAGGAAGAGACTTATTAGGATGCATAACGACACCCAACAAACAATGAGAAATGGTCAACAGAAATTAGACATCTAACTAGTAATATTAATATAAGGTATTATTTCACGTATTTAATATTTACAGAAGGGTTATCGTCTTCTCTTTGCTGCATGTAAGATCCATACAGCTAACTGCATGGAACATTTCCCATTTATTTTTTATAACTGATATAAAATGTATATAAAAGCCTCAAGTTTTTCAAAAAACAAATGAATGAACTATGTTTTCCGATTTTGATGTATTGATTAGCATCTTAGAGGCTGCATCAAATATTAGTTTTCAAAAAGTATAGGTAGATGATATGATGAAATTCTAAATTTATTCAGCACTCTCACATACAAGTTTACAAGTCAATCCACATACGCAGTGTGCACAAGGAGAGAACATGACTTCATCCAAAACATGATGTTTACCATGAGATTTGACACAAACAAGCTGAAAGTAAAGAGAAGGAAGCAGCAGCAGATGCAGATGCAGACGCAGACTTGAGTTCGGTAGTAGATGTAGATCCAGAAAACAAACGACAACACGACTCACTCAGGACAACTTCATGTGCACACTCATTTAAGTAGTGTCTTCACGATAGACTTGACGTTCAGCTTCTTTAAGTCTGTATAAGACTGTCCACAGCCCACAAACATCACAGGTGATCCAGATATGTAAACCATCGAAAGTGCAGCTCCAACCTACACCACCATTGCAGCCAAACAGAATTAACCAACTTTTCAGAAAACAAAAATGAAGAAAAGAGTCCAATAAATTCGAGTTTTACCTTATCATCGATGGTATCGAACTTGGTTAGCAAGATTCCATCAATCAACCTAGGACTTGGTGACGGTGAGAGGTCCGCTAGTTTCTGTAAATAATGATATGAAGATTTGAAACAAATTTAAGACTTAATCAATACCTATGCTATGAATTGCGATGATGTACTACTAAATAAAGATATTAGCAGTCTCTATACCTGATTGAACTTAGATAGTTGATCCACAGCATCATTCCCGACCAATGCTTCCCCAACAAAAAGTACCAGATCTGGACTGTTGACATATATAAGCTTAGATAGTGCACGCATCAGCGGTTCATTGTCCTGCAAATGCAATGGTTACAGTTAAAACACATTGGCAGTTAAATATAGAATAGTGGATATAACAATACCAATATGTTTCAAACGTGCTGGTGATTTCAAGTAAAATCTAGGAGAACAATCATGTATCCATGGTTTCCAATGTTCCAAAGTGAGAACAGAGAACATTGACAGGGCCCAAAAGTCTAAATAGGGAGTTATAAATTCCCCATCTCATTGGGTGCAGAAAACGAATCAGCTTAAAGCAATATCTAGAAACTCTTAATAAACTGAAGCTAGAATAGAGGAAATAAGTTAGAACATGAATAATACCTGCATTCGACCAGCTGTGTCAACAAGAACAACGTCGGACCCATTAAGGCTGGCCTCCTGAATTGCTTCCTTAGCAACAATTGCAGGATCCTTCTCATAACCCTTTTCAAATATAGGGATCTGAAGGTAGATTATATATTTTAGCATCACCCTTAAGAGGTAAAACAACTTGAGGATACAGAGGTCAATCATCATACCTGGAGCCTACGAGCATGAGTACGCAGCTGCTCAACTGCTCCTGAACGAAATGTATCACAGGCAGCCATCATGACATTAATATCATGCTGCTGAAGCCAGTAAGCCACCTAATTGCATTTCAGGATTACACCATAGCTATAGACATATGAATTAATGCAGACAAAATAGAAAAATTGATCACTGATCTTTACCTTGGCAAGGTTAGTAGACTTTCCAACTCCATTAACACCAACAAAAACCACAACATATGGTTTGCGCTGTTCCTTGGCAACATGAACATCTCTCAAAATGTCAATAGAACGCCTAGGAGTTAATATGCGAACAAGAGCATCTTCCATTGCAGCCTGCAGTGGTTGGTCCAATCAGTTACAAGTTATTTAAATATATTTTAATCAATGCAACAAAAAATGATAACAATATTCGGAAGAGAGATTGACCAAGTCAGCTCACCTGCACTGTTGATGCTATCCTAGTAAATGAAGCAAGCCTTCTGCCCTCGAGGCTGATTGCTACAGACTCACATAGTTTCTCTGCTATCTCTTCAGCCTGTAGTACAACAGAAACCCAAGGATTGAGTCCACCGATATCACTTCATCCAAGGAATCAAAGAAAAAAGGAAATAAAATATTACTGAGAACGTAAATCCAACATACCACATTCTTAGTCATAAGCCTGTCTTTTAGAGCCTTCAAAGCCGGTTCTAGATCTGCCTTATCCAAATTCGCCTTCCCAGCAATGCTGAACAGATAAAAAAAACAACGAGATTCTTAAACAATTGATTTACGAGAATTTGGTGACTGAATTTCATGTAATCATACATTAAAACGGGTTAAATTGAATCGTTCCACTGATCCAAGGTAGTATGATTGACATCCATATTAATTGTTATTTTGATTTCCCTTATAAGCATATTGGGTGAGCATAATCAGTTTAATCATATTAAGCAAAAAATAATATTTATAATGTAGATACGTCACTAAATATTTCCCATAAATGTGGCGTTATTTAAGAGATTAAAATCGACACAAGAGACAAATTTACCTCTGGAACATGGACGTAAACCACCCTTTCTTCTTCGAATCTACCTTCTTATCCGTCTCTACTTCATCATCCTCTTCACTTTCACTGTCACTGCTGACAATCTCATCTTTGTCCATCATACTCTCCCCTTCAACAACTTGTGCAACAGGCATGTGACCATCACCATTCTCGGTCACCGGATCCGTGAAATCCAATTTAGTTTCCACGGGTTTGTCATCCCAAACTCTATTCTTTTTTGCCGGTTTTTTCTTTGGTTCCTCTTTGGAAACCTTGTTAACAACATGATTAGCTTTCTTTCCACCTTTAGATCGGAGCTTCTGTAGCTTATTCACATCAAAAGCTCCACTATTAGTGTTCGCATTACCATTTTCTTTACCATTAACCCTACTACCCCTATTACCTACATCCCCATTAGTATGTCCATTTTCCAAGATACTCATTTTTACATTATCATCACCATCCTTACCCGATTCACCACCACTCTTTTTTTTATTACCTCCTTCAAACCCTAATTTTTGCATTTGTTGTCCTTGCTTCTTTCCCAGATTACTAACCGGCTTAGCCATCACCTGCTTTGATTTCTTCATCTCCTCAGCCCGAGCCTCCGCCTCCTTTCTTAACTGCCTAAACGTCTCATCAAAATCATCATACGTCATCCTTTTTGGATCATAGATTTCAGAAAACTCTCGCTTCACCATGGCAAGCAAGTCATCAACATACAAAAGATGAAGAATCTTTTGATACACAGCAACAAACACCAATCCGAGTTCATTATGAAACGTCCATTTTAGAGTATACGATGCACCGGGAACATCATAGTTGTATGACGCCGCACCAGATCTTTCCTCCAAAAGGCAAGACCGAATTAAAGTATCAATTGGTGATCCCCTCAAAGCATTTCCAAGCTCTTTGCACGTCCAGAGGATCAACCCCCCTCTGGTGAAAATCAGTAACTGCTCTAACATTGTGTACCCTACTTATACCCCTGTATATACAACAACAGATGATATATTAATCAAACATAAAATACTAGCAAATTGCTTATAATCTAATGGAACTCCAATAAAAGATCGAACTTGCAAACAATGAATAAGGACTCAATCTAAGGGGGTGTTATGGGTAAAAGTAATCAAATCTGAATTCAACACCATTGAAACCTAAAAATTCATAATTTAGGTTTAAAACCAGATATTGAATTAACTTTAAACAGTAAAATTACCATCACAATTAAAATTAATAAAATTGATTCTATCTGATAGGCTAATTGAGCTAATAAACAATCGCTTCACGATCCCAATTTTGCTAAAATTAATAATAATAATAATAATAATAATAAAACAATAACATCAATTCAAAACCCTAAAAAGATTAATCCGACCTAATTTTCAATTAACTTTCAGATCGGTTATATAACTTTTAATTCACAATCGTAAAAGCAAAGATAGAGCACGATTACAATCATAACCTAATACGATCTTCAAAATTCAGAAGAAAGGATTAATAGATCGCAAAGTTTTGCAATTCATAATTGGGAACTGAAAATCAACATGGTAATTATAAAATTCAAGATTTAATTATTAAGACTAACAGATGTGAAATTGAAGAGAAAAACTTGCCTGTAAAGTGATTAATTTTTACTTGGATGATAAAATTCGAAAGGAAAACTGAAAGGGGGAAAAATAAAAAATGAAAGAAAATATCGAAGAAAAAAGAAGGGTGTGTTTGGTATATATACTGAAGGGGGAAGTTGACTCAGAATTCGTGGTTGTTGACTGGTTGTAAGATTTCTTTTGGTCAACTTAGTTGTGCCAACATTGAGATTTAATTTAGAAATTGCAAAACTTAGAATTTTTTATCGAAAATTCTTGTCGACATTATCATTTCATGATTGCGATTTTGATCGAATTTGAGGAGAGTTACGGTATAATCATTCTTCATAGTAGAAACTCTTCGTAGTAGAAACTGTAGAAATGATATTTTTCATTTTTAAATCGTAGTTACACTTTTTGCAAAATAAATAATATTAATATTATTCAAATTGTATTCTCTTAAACATTAAATTAATTTATATATAATATATCTTAAATTATATATAGAAAATCCATTAATGATGTCATCAATTAATAATTTTTAATTAGTCAATTAGGTCCCTCAATTTTACAAAATTTTAAAAATAAAATCCCTTAAAATTTTCATTTTTAATTTAAATAACAATAATTGTTATTATTATATTAAATAAATTAAAACAAACAAAAAGTAAACATAAAAAAAAAAGTGGTTGATAGAAATTCAACAAGCATATTAAATTAACGTTTTGAATTGTTTTCTTTCTTCTTTTAGTTACTATAATAATAATATTTAACTATTATTTTCTCATATAATTTCAAAAACGTCACTTGCTATTTACAACTTGAATACAATCATATCACAATAAGATTCAAACGAAAGCAAATAACATTAAATAAATTAAACTACAACTAAAAAATTTGATTTATAAAAACTTATATTATTAAAACTCATTGATGATGTCATCAATTAATAATTTTTAATTAGTCAATTAGGTCCCTCAATTTTATAAAATTTTAAAAATAAAATCCCTTAAAATTTTCATTTTTAATTTAAATAACAATAATTGTTATTATTATATTAAATAAATTAAAACAAACAAAAGGTAAACATAAAAAAAAAGATTGATAGAAATTCAACAAGCATATTAAATTAACGTTTTGAATTATTTTCTTTCTTCTTTTAGTTACTATAATAATAATATTTAACTATTACTTTCTCATATAATTTCAAAAATGTCACTTGCTACTTACAATTTGAATACAATTATAGGGGAATGTTCAAATAAGAACACTTCTTATGGTGGGAACGGTAGGAACGGACATTTTTATTTTTAACTTTAAGATTAACTAACTTTTTTTATTAAAAATTATATGAAAATTATTATAATTTTATGCTCTTTAACATGAGATAAAAAAAATTCAAAAACATGTGATACACATAATAAAAACTTTAATGTGTATCACAATATCACACATAAAAGCTATGTGATACACAACTTTAATTTTTGTATCACATTTTTTTTTTAAATCGATCCAATATTAAAGATGATAAAATTTTTAATAATTTTGGCTTTATTTATTTAGCAAAAAGTGTAGATATGTTGAAATTAAAAATGAAAAAGGTCGTTCCTAGGGTTCTTACGATAAGAAATGATTCTACAATAACTCTCCCCTACAATCATATCACAATAAGATTTAAACGAAATCAAATAACATTAAATAAATTAAACTACAACTAGAAAATTTGATTTATAAAAACTTATATTACTAAAATGTTCTAATTTATCACATATTATATAAGGATTTTGTCAATTTATATAAAAAATAAATACAAATCCATTGGACCGTGTGTATACACGGGTTTTAGGGCTAGTATATATATATATATATATATATATATATATATATATATATATATATATATATATATATATGATGATACACAACTAACTTTTTTGGTGTTGTACTATGATATACAATAAATTTTTTATAATGCGTCTAACACTTTTTTTAAAAAAATTATCTCATCTTAAACATAAAATTCTAATAATTTTGATATTATTTTTTTATCAAAAAAATTAGATAATTTTAAATTAAAAATAAAAATATACGTTCCTATCATTCCTACTATAAGAAGTATATTATTATTCAAGTGTTCTTATTTGAACCTTCCGCTAGTTTAATAATATTTCTCATGGGTGAGGTTCAAATGAGAATAAAAATTTTTGTGACAACGGAAGAATCAATAGGAATGTGTCACGTGTTACAAAACTCACTTTCCCCTTGTTTTTAAAAATTAAATATCTCAAGAATGACTCATTGAAAAATTATAAAAATTACACCATAAAAATCAACATTTTTTTCTCTTCGATTAGACATCTCACATGATATATTTTCGACGATTTTTTTTATGATTGTACAATATTGGTAACAAATGTGTTACTCATTGGTATTGCATGTGTTATCTGTTGGTAACACATGTGTTACTCGTTTACAAAATCTAACCAAAATGAGAAAAAAAAGTTTTCGAAAGTATATATTGTGAGATCTCTAATCGAAGAGAAAAAATGCTGATTTTTATAGTGCAATTTTTATGATTTTTCGACTTACCGTTTGGAGATATTTAATTTTAAAAAACGTGGGGGAAGTGAGTTTTGTGACGCGTGACACGTGACGCATTTTTATTGGTTCCTTCATTCTCAGAAAAAATTGTTGGAACCTCACTCGACTTCTCATATTTTATGCAAGCATTAGATAGAAGACATCACATAAGTGAAAATATCTGCACGTACGAGACCACTACAACTTCCCAACTTTTTGAACTATAAATCTCTATGATTGAATAAATTGTTATGACTAGTATATGCTTTTAGTGATCACAAAATATACTTTATTTTAGATAACTATTTTTGTTTGTTATGTTTGGTTAAATTAATTATAATTTGTTTGTTTTTTCTACGACGTTTTGGAGTATTTCGTTAATAACTTTCACTGATTTGTAATGTTAGTGTATGTTACACTTTAGTGTATGTTTTACACAAGTTACTATATATATGTAATTATTATTTATTTTAAATCTTTTTTTTTTTAACTAGTAAATATTCATGATCTATGGTATTCAATTGATTAATACTAGCTTTATGATTACGCACTCACTCGAGATGAATATTTCTTTTTCTATATTTCATAATCTTTAATCAAACTGATAAGTTTGAAAAATAATTTGAGTTTGATTAAAAATGCCCTAAGCGTAATGATTTAGTTTACCTTATCTAAATTCAATTCAATTCATAAGTATTAACTAAGTTCACCGTATTCATGTTTACAATTGATCTTGAAATACTCAATTTATTTATGAAAAATATTTGACTTATTATAATAATAATAAATAAATAAATATATAAAAAAAGAGTGTTTAATAAATACATGAATCAGGGCACTTTTTATCAACCCAAATAATTAAGCGAAAAAGAAATTGTGGAAATAAAGTTCGGATTAAAAATTCATTCAACGGAACAGAATCTCAGAAGTATATAAAAAATCTTGTTGATATCTAAATAGTTATCTCTTATTTAATTACTACTAATTGTTTCCTTTTTCCATATACTTTCTTTATCCTCTTACCATATATCGAATTTTTAATTTAATTTCTTATTAGTAATTAGTATTAGTATTCCTTTAGGATCACTTTAATAATCCATAACTCTCGTATTTCCTTTAGCAACAAGTAATTAACTTTATTTAATTCATCTATATATACCATAAGTTACCTTTTTCATAAGAACCAACATCAAGTTTCTGTAATTCTGTTCATTCAATTCACAAACAGCCATGAACTCTCAATCTTCTAGTCCCACACATCGTGTTAAAAGAATCTCCATAAAGTTCACGAGTCCGATGAACCCCATGAACGAAAAACCATGTGCACTTAATCAGAAACTTATCGAAAAATCGTCTGCTGAAGTTGCAGAGATGAATCAGATGGTGATTTATGATAATGCTGTCACCTCGACAACCATGAAACCAGAAAATGCAAACAAGTTCAAGAAAGAGATCGACAAAGGGCTTCTTTTTAATCTCATCGCATCTGGAAAAAACTTCAAGAAACGGCCGCGATACACAAAGAAAGGACTTGTTAACAAACAAGTTACAAAAGATTTCGACGTGGGTTTTAAAAACACTGAAAGTAAATCCGTATGTCGTATATGCCGAGAGACTTTTGAATCAGTTAAAGAATTTTATTTTCATCTGGAGACTCATACGGATGACAGATGGAACGCATTCTTTGCAGGGCGTAACGCTAAGGTCTATTACTCGCCTAAGGCTTTATTTGGGTGGGAGGTGAAGAGTCGCAAGAGAAGTCGTTCAGGATTACTAGTTTCTGATGATCATCATGTAAACGTTAATAATAAAAAGGTGCTGAAAACGAGCGACTTGTTGGGAACAAAGGCCGTTGATCGTGTGGAGGTTGATAAGGATGTACGAAATGCGGCACAGACTTTAGTACTTATGTCTCAAGATCACTATTCAGGGCCCGAAAGTATTATAATATCGAGTGGTATAATAGAAGCGGTTGAGGGTCTGTTGTTGCTGGCTAATGGGGCTCCAAGAATGGCTGAAGGTGGGAGTAAGATGGTTCGCGACTTTGATTTGAATGCGTTACCAATGGAACATGACGATTCGGCACAACTTATTATGGCATAACAGTACAAGGAAACTGTAGTTTTTTGGTGCCAAACAACAGGCATTGTACTAAGTTACTGTTTCTTTTGAGAAATTGTTTCTGCTATACTAGCAGGAGATCATTAGATTTCTTATTTGATTCATTCATACATTTTTTTAATAATCATATATGTGAAACTGAGATGGCAATATTTTTAGGTATTAGTGTTCACAAGTAACTACATGATTATCTGCTGTGGCATTTTCAACAACTCTGTTTCATCATATGAAAAAGTAGTTTCATGATGAAAAACAAAGTTAGTTGAGATGGTTTCTAGGCATTTTCTTTAACTGTCAGAATGACAGTTTAGTTAACTACCTTTTTAAGTTACTTTTTGGCATTATAAATATGTAATATCAATGCCGAATTCGATATCCCTTTATAAATAGTTTGTGCAGCAAGTTTCCTGCAACTGTGTTTTGATGTTCTAATTTCCAGCTTCTTTGCCTTCTTAATCAAAGATTTCTCAGAATGATTGAAAGTTTTATGAGTTCTGTCCCCCAGCTGTTTGATTAACGTTTCTAAGTATTAAGCAGTTGCAAGGAAATGGTTTGCTATTTCAAGACTCCTAAAACAGAGGAATGATACTTTGCTATTGGTACTTAAACTTAACGGTATGATATATTTATTTATTTATTTATTTAGTACATATATGAACCATCCAATACAATTAGATATCAATCAAATACTATATAGTTTAATAAATATAATTATTTTAACTACTAGGATAAATTATTTTTGTTAAATCCACTAAAAGTATGTATTTATACATTAAAGATTATGAAAGCTTGTTGTATCTTTGTATCCATCAAAGTTTTTGATGAATTTATCCACCTCCCATTAATGAGAAAATTGAAACAGTGAAAAAAAAATACAACCATTAAATTAAAACCTACTATCCCTTCCCTGCCCCTGTCGAGAAATAGAACTGACTATTCTAAGATAAAGAGTCGAGAAACTCAACGACACTATTCTTGAACCGCTTGGGGTCGAGTCTTCTTTTCTTTCTTTTTTATATATTTTTTGTGTTACGGTACATCTTATATCGTATGACAAATGTAGATAAAAATAACTAGTGACAATTATAATAAGAAATTCAAACTGTAAAATATATAATGGCTATGAATAAAAAAAATTACTATTTATTCTCTTTAATTACCAAATCTTTGATCTCTATCTATCTAATATATATCCATATATACATACTTTTAACGCGCGTATTACCCCTCTTTATCATATAACGATTTTAATTTTAATTTCATTATTACTCTGTGTTCGTTTAGGATATGACTAATAATCAATAATTAATTTGTATAAGTACTAATTAACAATTAACAATAAGAATAAGAATTATAATATGTCAACAACCCATTACTATTACTATTACTATAAATTATTATATAATCTTATTTTTTCCTATTCCAATACTGAAATCAAGTAACGATATCCATATATACCATACCCGTTTCTTCGATCTTTCGCTACCCGTTTTTTTTCGTTGTGTTTAATTTCTGTTTCGTTGTACGACCACGAACATCGATCAATGGGGTCTCTTGAATCAGGTAGTAGTGAGCAGAAGGCAGCATCTATGTCTCCTACTATCACACATGATCATGTAGGAAGAATCATCCAAAAGTTCAAGAAACTAACCATCATGAAACCTGAAAAGACGTACCTACAGGAGAAGGTTATTCAGAAGTAGACTACTGATGAACCTGAAGAAACGAATCATGCAAACAAGTTTAAGAAACGGCCACGTGACACAAACAGAAAAGGACCAAAACATTACGAACTTACAAAAGATTTCGATGTGGGTTATAAAAATGGTGAAGGTAAATCAGTATGTCGTATATGCCAAGAGACTTGTGAATCGGTGAAAAAATTGCATTTTCATCTGGTGACTCATACAGAAAACAGATGGAAAGCATTCTTTGCAGGGCGTAACGCTAAGGTCTGTTTCTCGGCTAAGGCTTTATTTGAGTGGGAGGTGAATAGCCGCAAGAGAAGTCATTCAGGATTGATAGTTGCTGATGATGATCATGTAATTAACGTTAATAATAAGGTTCCAAAAGCAAGAGACTTGTTGGGAACAAAGGCAGTTGATTGTGTGGAGGTTGATGCGGATGTACGCAATGCGGCAGAGAGTTTAGTACTTATGTCTCAAGATCAAAAGTCAGTGCCCGAAAGTATTATAACACAGACGGATATAATAGAAGCACTTGGCGGTGTCCTGATGCTGGCTAGTGATGATCAGAAAATGGGTGAATCAAAGTCACACGTGGTCAAAGGTGGAGTGATGATGGTTCGAGAGTTTGATTTGAATAAGGAGCCTTCGATTGAAGATGAAAAAGTCGACAAAGCTTATTTAGATAATTATATGCATGCGATCGAGGACTTGTTATGGCATGACCCATTACCAGAAGAATGCATCTAGTTTTTGACTCTTTGATGATCAGACAAATAAAATGCTTGAACTAATTTGACTGAAAAATGATATGCAACTGCTATAGCAATACTTTTAAGAAGTCACTTTTGTACTAGTAATCAGTACATGATAAAGTTAGAGTACTGGCTTAATAGCTAGGTTCATTCGCAGTATAGCACCAAATTCGGGTTGTCACTCTGTGATAATTATATGTCCTTAATTGGGTCAAGGTAGTTTAAGAAAGTTTTTTTTGTTTGCAGCAATACATGAGTAGTGATCATACAAATAACGAATATGTAACGGTTATTAATCATTTTATTCAGCCTTTTTCCTTTCTATGATTTATGGTTTATTCGGTTCTTTAAGTCTTCTTTTTAATCATTTGTTAAGGTTATTCATTGGGTTAACTGGTATGTAAAATTGTTATATCAGTTAATTAAAAAGTTTATCTGCACGAAAATGTAATTACGGTACTTTAAAAAGGTCAAAAGTCAAGATGAATGTTACATTATAACTCTCGAGGCCCTGTATCGTATGGTTTTTGAAACTTAATGTATGGTCATTGAACAGATTATAGTTAGTTTCATGATGTAACAGTAATCTCAACTTCACCTACAAAACAACATTTAATAAACTTTCATTTATTTATTGAATCGATAGTGTAAGTCATTTAATACACTAACTATCAAACATTGCATGACTTACGAGTATTTAACGAGCTTGATAAAACAAAAAAAAAAAAACAAAAAAAGTGCCAACGGCTTGATAAATGTAGAAGAATGAACCATCTGACCTATGCATTCAAACCCAACGTGTGTTATTGGACTGACCCATTCAAACCCACTAGGAAGTATTATAAACAACGATTGACATGCTTGAATATATGACTAAGAAACATAAACACATTTTGTCAAACGACACTTTCAAAGCATCCAAATTTTGGTAAATCAATAGTAGTCTTCCATTTTTCGAATCATCCACCAACCTCTCCTCTCCATACATTGCATTTCATAACAACCCAAATCCGTAATCACGCCAAAAAGAACCAAAAAACAAGGAGATAACAAAATGGTGAAACAAGGAAAGATAATGAAATCGGTCAAACTTCTTGATAAACCGCAGGCTTCTCCTGCCGAGTCAATGACAAAAGGCCAAGTTTTACACCAAACTACAAAAGGCACGCCACGAACACCCATTGGAACGATGCTAGGCGGTGGTGTTGTTGTCGCCACCCTTGCTTACTTTACATTATACGCTCACAAAAAGCCCAATGCCACCGCACTTGATGTTGCCAAGGTAACAACTGGCGTACCGAGCTCTGAAAACACACGTCCTAGAAAATGATAGTTGATCTCTAAGAACAAGATTAATTTATGTACGACTTGTAATCAAAACAATGTATGATGTTGTATACTTGTTTATATGTAGATTTGTTTTTTTTATGGGGAGATTTTCATGGATAAATTGCTTTGTGTAGGTAGCCAATTATAACTACTAAATAATTAATAGGTGTTTTACCTCATGCATTATAATCGAGTTATAAGATTGATTGAATGAATTGCTTAAAGATGATGGAAATATCTAATTGTTGTGGTGTTATATGGTTGGTCAACATATGTAAATAATACGATTGTGTTCGTCACGACTTTTTGTCTCTAGATATAAAAAACATGTTTTGTTTAGTCAAACAATTATATACTAAAAAACTTAACTCAATATGAAAACAAGCATTTCATGTTCATGTACATATTAAATCAAATAAATTTTACTCTGCCCCTTGGAAGAACAGAAAATAAAAGTTCAATCCTTATATTTTACAAAAAAAAAAAAAAAAAAAAAAAACCTTATAGATTTAGAGAAATTTTACAAAAAACTTTCATCAAAATTATTTGATAAATGAATTGCACTAATTACATCATTTCCCATTTTCTCTCATAATTCATCAAGTGAGTTTGTGAACACTATTTTGTAAAAATTTTATGAGCCAGACATATTTTTTTCATAGATTTAGTTCATATGTGAATCAAAAAAATCAATCAATGTTTTAGTTTTGGTTTGAACTTAGTCCAAAAAATAAAATAAACACAATACTGTCAAAATTCAAATTATATTTCGATTAAAACTTTATAAATATTAAGCGCCCCTAGTTGATGAGTTTTTTTTCTATAATTCAAATCACATCCTATTATCACAGTTCGTTTTATAAGCTTCTAGCTCTCGAAATTTCATTTTATTTTGCATATTTATAATGTTACTTCCTGTCTAATATTGCTGAAATTGTAACACTTCTACTACAATTAATTGCAAAAGTTCAATAAAAAAAACTAAACTTTAATAAAAAAATATCAATTTTACAAGACCTCTGTAACACTACTGCAGAGGTGTTGTCTACGAGTTTATAGTAGGAAATATTCCGCGTTAGCCTTTGCTACGAGTATGACGACTATTTTATAAAAAAATTTGCTAGTAACTTTAGATAAAGTACGTGTTTTTGGCTACTATGATAGTTTTAATTTTTAATTTGTATGCTTGTTCTCTATTTCGATGTTTCTATTTCTTCTATTTATTAGACGTATGTTTAAAAATAATCTTTAAAATATTTAGACCGATTTTATTTTTTTGAACAAACACACCTATTACTTGTCAAACCAAAGTCAATAGAGTAAAATAGTTGGGGTTCCTAATGACTTGTAATCAGAACTCAAGGGTCTATAATACAACTTGTTGTAATAATATTTTATCCAAAAAAGACTTGTTTGACGATTTCTGTGCATATTTTTGGTCTCTTTCCTATTTTCTGTCGCCATTTTTGGCCCTTCTTTTTACCTTTCCCCTAAATCGTCTCCGAATATCACTCTTCCGATGACGGTCTAGTCCGGTGAAGCTAGTTTCTTTTTCAATGTAAGCCAACTGTTTTGTTTCATTTATCTAATTTTGTAATTGTATATTATATGCATGTGATTGATGATGACGCTGCATTTGACTTTCATAGTTCAAGTTTGTTAGGTGAATTTTGGTCTTTAGTAGCTCAACTATGTATTTTTCGTTGTTAATTTTCATGTAATTGGTGAAATTTAGTAATCATGGTTGAATGAATTGAGTTTCTTTAATTTTATTAAGTTTTGATTATGAATGGATAATGGATCTCTTTAGGTTTTTTATCCTTTTGGTGACAAATTTTATGAAATGCGTATCAGTAATTTAACGAAAGTCAAATTGGGAATTAGGTTTATGGGAAGATGAATTTTTGCCTAATTTATAATGGAATTAGTGATAATTGTGAATTTGGATTTTATTCTTGTGTGTAATTACTATCTAATATACAATTCTAGAAAATAGCTGACTGTGCTAAAATTAAGTTTGATTTGCAAAGGGACGATGGATTGTTATAATCATGTTGACATGTTGTGGTTGTACTTTTGATTAGTTATCTGTATACTGGAACGTTAGTCAGTAGAGTAGATGATAGTAGATTCTAAATGATAAAACTTTGTAGAAAATGGAATCTAGGGTTTTGAGAATCATAAAGAATATGTCGAATGTATCAAGCTGCTTGTTTCTCTCATTCCTAGCTATAGTATTGATATTTTACATAGTACTTTATAATGTGATCTGCGTATTATGTTCCTTATGTTTATCTTTATCTGTCGGTGGCAGCTAGGATTTCTGTGTTGAACTGCGACATGTTTGACAGTGGATCGAAGTCCCAATATGTTGGTGGCCAGAAAGAGAAGTTTATGAGGTAAAATTTATCCCCCTTCGTGACAAGTCATGGAGGTTACTTCAAGATTGAGTTTTGGCATCACCTTATTTCTTGCATAGTGATAGATTGTATTCTCCCTCCGGGCCTTGAAAATTGCAAGGATAGACTCTATTGACTATAGTCAGATGTCTTTAATACCCTAATGACAAAGTTGTAAGGTCTTTAAAATGAACTTTATATATATAGCTTTCAACTTAATGCTATGGACCATAATTATTTTCACAAAGATACAACCATGACTTTGGGTCATGCAAGTCTTGCATATGCATCAAACATGGGTTTTTAGGGCCAGCACTTATTGTATTGTCAGTTTTCAAGATTATGCATATTGCATAGTACATGTTATTACTTATTGTTATATCTTGAAACAAATATGCTTCTCGTCCTAGTTTTGAGAAACGGGTTACTTCTGATGTTGCATAACACTTATGTTTCCGTTCTAAGGTTGGATGATTTGGATTCTAGAGTGTCATCACCTGGTTCTTCAGTTGCAATGAACAAATGTGGATTTGATGGATTAACTCGTTCAAGACATGCACCTACTACCCCAACGAGATCTTTCAAAAATGGAATTAAAAAGGGATCGGAAGGACTTAAATCAATCGGTCGATCACTTGGATTTGGGGTTTCTCAAGCTGTCTTCCCTGAAGATCTTAAAGTGTCAGAGAAAAAAATCTTAGACCCTCAGGACAAATTCCTCTTAATGTGGAATCAGTTCTTTGTTATCTCGTGTATTCTGGCCGTGTCTATAGATCCACTTTTCTTCTATCTTCCAGTATTTGATCAAACCAATACGTGCCTTGGTATAGATCGAAAGCTGGCCATTGTTGCTACAACATTAAGGACAGTTGTCGATGCTTTTTATCTTTTTCACATGGCTCTTCAATTCCGAACTGCTTTTATTGCTCCATCATCACGTGTTTTTGGACGCGGTGAACTTGTAATTGATCCTGCACAAATAGCTAAGAGATACTTGAAGTGGTATTTCATCATTGATTTCCTTTCAATTCTTCCCCTGCCACAGGTCAGAAACTAATTTCTCATATACTTTTAATTCTCAATTAATCATTTTACACAAATTGTATAGAAAGATGGTGAATGTTGGTCTGGTTTTTGTTTGGGATGATCCCCTTTGTTTTCACCCATAACAAAAAAATTGAAGAAACGTGAATTTTTTCATGAGATTTTGAGCATTTCTGTGGCTGCAAATTAAGTGTGTTACTCACAACAGAATTCAGACCAATGTTCGTTATATATCTATGCACTCGGCCAATTATTTCACTGCTTAAAAGTCAAAACTTGAATCGTTGATGTACCTTACCTGACCTGACATTACGCTTTACCGTCTTCTGCCCTGCTATTATGCATGCATTAATATGTATGCAGGATGTAGAGAAAGTTTGATTAGAGTTTAACTTTACTTTTTAATTGTGCAGATTGTTATCTGGAGATATCTGCAGAGGTCTAAAGGTTCAGATGTACTGGCTACAAAAGAAGCCTTACTTTTTATTGTGTTGATTCAGTATGTTCCTAGATTTGCTAGAATCGTGCCTTTGACGTCAGAACTAAAAAGGACTGCTGGTGTTCTTGCTGAAACTGCTTGGGCCGGGGCTGCTTATTATTTGTTGCTCTACATGCTTGCCAGTCATGTAAGCTACTGTTTAAGCTGGTCATTAATCTCATTGCAACTAGAAGGACAAGATGGGCGGGTTGGTTAATGAGTCAAATTACATTTAGGCTGAAGAATGCTGCTTACAAGTACAGGTCAAAACGGGTTGGGTTGAACCTGTAACACCTTGTTGTCTACCTTTTGGATTTATTCAAATAATGAAATCCTCTAATTGGGATTACAAAAACAGTGTAAATAGAAACAATGATATAAATCTATGAATAAAATGATTTAGGTGGTTGTACATGTAAATTAAAAGGGATTTCTTTTTTGTTTTTGGCGCCCTTCAACTGGTTCAACCCATTTGATCCATTCCCCATTCAGCTAAATCATCAAATTTGACCCCTGTGATATTTTAGCATATTACATATCGACCCTTGTATGAGTAAATGAGTCAAATTGCCACTTCTAATTGTTACCTATTCACTAGCTTGCTATAGTTATGTTTAGTTGATTTTCCTTGACATCCTTTCTCCAGATAGTTGGTGCCTTCTGGTATCTTTTGTCTGTAGAGCGTAATGATACATGCTGGAAGAAAGCTTGTAAAGCGCATCAGCAAAATACAGATTATTTGTATTGTGGAAACGAGGACATGCTGGGTTATGAAAGCTGGATCCGTAACAGTACTGCAGTTTTAAATGAACGTTGCTCTCCAGATGGTGATAGTCCACCATTTGATTTCGGTATTTTTAACCAGGCTCTGTCATCGGATATCGTTTTTTCTACAAAATTTGTTCAGAAGTACTGCTACTGCTTGTGGTGGGGGCTGCAAAATTTGAGGTAAACTGAGTTGGCATTTACTGTATATATTTCGTCACACTTCGAAGTAGCAGACTTGAATTGTGTCCTTGTGGGACTTCAGTGTTATGATGTTTCTATGCATACGTCATATGAATGTTTCTTACTGATTGAATATACTAGAGGTGACAACGTCGACATTTCCTATTTTTAAGGCAAACTGGCATGCCATATACCTACACCTTTGTCCCAGTTGGGACTTCAACCCACAATCACTTTAGTTGATGGGCCCCCTTATAATACACCTTGGACGTCACTAGATCAAAGGATAAATAAAAATTTTAGTTATGAAAGACCAGGCTAAGTCGGTCGAGTATTGCCCAAAGTGTATTTCTAATGCGTAAATGTTAATCGTTAATGATTTTTACCGTTTTTGAAATAATAGTATCATATTTGAGTCACTAGTTTTTTAATGAAAAAGCTATTAAATTTGGCAGTGTTTCGCAACCAAGCCACCCTAATCCTTTTAGTCCAGTACCAAAAATAACCGATGATGACCCTTGATACGTGACCCAACCCGCCCGACTCACCCATTTTGCCATTTCAAAAATATACCACTTTAATTGCTGTCCAATAAGAGAGTTTAGAAGTTTATATTTCCTTGACTAGGATTCTGTAGAACTGTAGAAGTGTAAAGTTCTTTATGAAGGTTGCTACAGACAATTAACATTTGTCTGTACAAGATAGGAAGTAATCAGAGCTTTTACAGATATCTTAACTTCTAGTATATGTCGGATCATTATAAAAATAGGAAATAATCAGCTTCTGATATGATTTTTTTTCTTCTTATGACAGCACTTTAGGGCAGGGGCTTAAAACCAGCACTTATCCTGGAGAGACTATATTTTCAATTGCACTAGCCATATCTGGACTCATTCTATTTGCTCTGTTGATTGGCAACATGCAGGTTATGCCCCAACTATTATCATGTTATTTGCAGGAGTTGAGAATCATAATGTCCCCAAACATATAAAAAGATAGTGATTTAATAGATGTGTTTTTAAACAACTGAGATATTACATATTGGATTTGTTCCAAGTGCTAAAATTTGAATGATTATATGGGCATGACAGACGTACCTCCAATCTCTTACCATTCGGCTTGAAGAGATGAGAGTTAAGAGACGTGACTCAGAGCAGTGGATGCATCATCGGTTACTTCCCGAGGATCTTCAGGAGCGTGTTAGACGTTATGATCAGTACAAGTGGTTAGAAACTCGTGGTGTTGATGAAGAGAATTTGGTTCAAACTTTACCAAAGGATCTCAGAAGGGACATAAAGCGTCATCTTTGTCTTGCTTTAGTCAAAAGGGTAATTTTACAATTTCCTGTCCTAGTTATTATTGAAGTATCCTTTTTTAACAATCAAGTTCCTGATGAATGGGAATCCACATTTACCTATTTTCCTATATGAATCATCAAAGGATATTTTAGAAACTGATTTTGGGTTACAAGTTCTTCTAATTTTGTGTTAGTAAGAGTATCGTAACAAAGATCTGTACTCGAACTTTTCACCATATATGGTCCTATGCAGGTTCCTCTATTTGAGAACATGGATGAGAGGTTGCTAGACGCCATTTGCGAACGGCTAAAACCTTGTTTATATACAGACAGTAGCTACATCGTCCGTGAAGGTGATCCAGTTGATGAAATGCTTTTCATCATTCGTGGTCGTCTCGAGAGTGTAACCACTGATGGCGGTAGAAGTGGGTTTTTCAACCGCAGTTTGTTAAAAGAAGGAGACTTTTGCGGTGAGGAGCTTCTTACATGGGCACTCGACCCTAAATCTGGTGCTAGTCTTCCATCGTCCACACGAACCGTGAAAGCCTTGAGAGAAGTTGAGGCTTTTGCCCTACCAGCCGACGAGCTGAAATTTGTTGCAAGTCAATTTCGGCGGCTTCACAGTAGACAGGTACAACACACTTTTAGGTTTTACTCGCAACAGTGGCGGACATGGGCTGCATGCTTCATTCAGGCAGCCTGGCGAAGGTATTCGAAGCGGAAGATTTTGGAGCAAAAGCGGAAGGAGGAAGAAGAGGAGGCAGCGCGCAACAGTTCTGCCAGTGTTGGAACTTCTTCTTACAGCCTTGGGGCCACCTTTTTGGCTTCGAAGTTTGCGGCTAATGCTCTTCGTGGGGTCCAACGAAATCGGAACCTGAGGACTGCCAGGGAATTGGTGAAATTGCAAAAGCCTCCAGAGCCTGATTTCACTGCTGATGCCGATTAGTTTCGTGCATTGTTTGTACTTAATACAGTTGAAACATAGACTTCATTATACTGTTTTTAAACTGGTTGATGAGAGGCTTGGAAAGTGTATCATAGGTGTAAGGCTTGCTGTAAAAATGATTGTAATTGTGATGATGGAACAAAAATATTTGTAAGATAGATACATATTATTTTACAGACTCTGAAAAGTAACATTTAGGGCATAGTTTTTCATCTTTGATGTGTTCTGTAACGCCGTAACCTTTTTTTTTTTCCGGCTACTCTTATATTGAATTTATGTATTTGGTTATTGTATGTTATGTTTCGAGTTAAAGGGTAATTTATATAAAACTTGAAACTTTAAGAATTACTCCATGTAAATCATCCATTATGTAGATGGTATTATCACATTTTTCTATTACGAAATCACTATTATTTATAAATCATCACCACGTTGTGGGGAATGTTAAAATATAAACGATTCTTATTATGAAAATGGTGAAAACTAACATTTTTTTAATTTTAAAATTAACTAAATTTTTTAATAAAAATAATATATCAAAATTATTAAAATTTTATGTTCTTTAATATGAGATAAAAAAAATGTGATACACATTTTAAAAACTTTAGTGTGTATAACAGTAGTGTATCGTATATATACTTTGAAATCGGATCTAATAGAATATAAATTTTATGTAGAAAGATATAAAGTAAATAGTTAAGTGTCAAGTCTCCCTTTTCCCACTTCTTTCTCTTTCTCTTTTTTCTATCCCCTCCACTTCTATTCTAATTTTACACCCATTTTTTTATTTTTATTTTTATTATATTGTATTTTTTAATAAATTTTTTTAACTTTTTGGTTAAAGTTTGTTTTCAACTTTTTTGTTTTCATTTTTTTCAATAACTTTTTACCTTTTTAATTTTTTTTTAATTCTACTTGTTTTGTTTTAAACTTTTAATAAACAATTAACTTTACATTTTTTTTAATAGATTAGCAACTAATTTTAGGTTTTTTTACTTTTATTTCTGATTGAGTTTTGTGCTATATAGTTAATGTACAACTTTATAACTATCATATATACTAGATCTTGATATTGAAAGCATTAAAATTTAAACAATTTGATACCTGAAACTATAATATATATCGTGATGCGTAAAAATTTATGGATTATGATGCACCAAAAATTAAAAATTAGTGTACCGTTATTCTGTAGTTACGATGTACTATACTGTTAATTTTGATGCACCATAATTATTACTAATTAATTTACTATGATGTACCGTCATTTTAATTTTGATGCACTACACACTTTTTAAATATTGTGCATTACATTATATGATGTTGCACCGTTAAAATATGAATATGTTATACTTGACTTTTAACTACGCCACAGTATATTTATTATAATGATGCAATTGACTTTTAATTATGATGCACTTGACATTTTTAAATATAATGCACTTGACTTTTAACTATGACGCGGTGTATATATTATTATGATGCAATTGACGTTTAACTATAATGCACTTAGACATTTAACTATCATGCACTTGAATTTTAACCATGATGCACTTGACTTTTAACTATGAATGCAACCATTATTGTGATGCATTATTAGCTAAAAAGAAGTGGATTACGATACATCAACAACAAAAAATATAATGCACCGTCATTGTATAGTTAAGATACACGTACTCTAATTTTAACTTTGATGCACTACAATTATTACTATTTAAATTATTATATGATGCAATATACATTCAACTATGATACAGTACATAATTTTTAAATCAGGTGTACCACATTATTATGATGATGCATCATTAGAGTATATACATGATGAACTAGACTTTTAACTACGATGCAATTAACGTAGTGTATTTATTATTATGATGCACTTGAATTTTAATTATGATGCACTTTTATGATGCATGCAATCATTAATGTAATGTATTGCCCATTCACAAAGAGTCGATTGTATGTCCAAACATCACGTGTCAGCAAATATGTAGCTAATAACATGATGCACTATGCTTATACTTAAAAAAAGTCCATCATACATCAATCAAACGGTATAATATTTTTTGATAAAAATATTGTATTATTATTTATATAAAAGTAAAATAAGTGAAAAAAATGTTTGAATAATTTTAAATAACTTTTAAACAAATAAGTACAAACAAATATAAAATCAAGTTTAAAAGTGTTAAATTCATTATTGAAGAATAAAGAGACAAAAAAAACGTTTAAAAAATTAAAATAAGTTTAAACTGTTATATTAAAAGTTAAAAAATATTAAATGAAAATATACAAAAGTGAAATTTTAAAAAATTTAAATAAAGGTTGAAAAAAAAACTAAAAGAAAATTGTAAAAAAAAAGTGGAAGAGAAGAGTAAATGAAATGTAAAGAGAAAGAAGTCAGAGAGGAAGACATCTCATTCTTCTATTGGCTTCTTATCTTCTTACATAATTTTTATTTTTTTCTAGAACCACACCCATATATTTTCTAAAAAAAATCAATATCAAATTAACGAGAACAAAATTCTAATAATTTTGATATTATTTTTTGCAAAAAATGCAGATACGTTGAAATTAGAAATGAAAAAGACCATTGATATAGTTTCCATTATAAATAATAATTCTACCATAACATTCCTCTTTCGATATAAATTTCTAAAGTTTATAACTTGGTATCACTTACTTTCTATTTATCATTATACAACATTTCATGTTTTAGCTTTATGCTTTATAAATAAGGTTAAATGTGGATAGAACTCGCAGATTATTACTCATCCGTGCATACCCGCATATATTTTCCTTCATCATTATCTTATAAACTTCCATAGTCATAAGTGATTCGTACATCACTTTTTTAAACACTATTAATTGTGCTTTATGTATAACTACTATTAAACACAATTAATGATGCATAAAAAAAATAATAAGCATAAAAAAAATAATAACATATGAACCATCACCTTTTGAGAAAGGATTTAATATTAATAGGCACAGAAAAAGAATGAGGTAACTAGTATTTTGGCTCATTTTAATTTCTGAAAATTGTTTAAATCGTGAACAACTCTACCGTAATCGAGAGTTGTTAAGAGCATATAACAACAATGAAAAATAAACTCTGTGGATGAGCATTTGACGGTGAAGATCGGCAAAAAAATATGTTAGATTGGTTTAGAAGATAGAGAGAAAAGGAGCTAGGGCTATTTTTGTATTTGTGTGAAATGTGCAATGCACGTGATATTATTTATATACTCAATCTTTTTTATAGTCAGTCTAATTTCTCAGTGAAGAAACACGAAGAAAAGGTTGTTAAGAAAATCAATTTCTCCGTAAAATGGATGGAAATTGATTTTCAAAGGATCTAATTTCTCAGAGAAAATGATTTTTCTGTGTCTGCAATTCTCGAAGCTACCAAACGCAGAAAATCACTCCATTTTCATTTCTCCACTCTGAAGTCTCCCTACCAAACACACCCTAACCATTTTGTAAAATACAAAGTCACATTTTTGTAGTTAAAGAGTTTAAACTATGATATGATACAAAATCAAACATTTTTATTTAAAATGATAAAAAGGAAAACTGAAAGTAAAACATTGGCAAAAATAAAAATAAATGAAAATACCATTTATTTATTACTTGTAGGAAACATAACTATATTTAATTTAAAAAAATACGGTAGTAATTGGTGTTTGCATTTATCAAAAGTTACATTCCCATTGGCCCAGACTTTGATATATCGTTAAAAGCCGCATTCTCCATTTTTCAATTTTCATTTCCAATTGTTTGTTTACTCAAGTCTCAAACTCTGACTTGTGGCACGCACTCCGACGACCACCAACGGCCACCGGATCTCCGTCGAATCTACCGCCATTAAGGTAGTATCATCTATTTCAACACTTATTTATTTTATCATATTTCTCTCTACATTATCCGATTTACATTACCACTGTACGTGTCACATCTCTTACAAAAATAGGGTTCCTGTTTAAGTCAAGTCAAATTTGTTGAATTTAAATATTTATTTACTCGATTTTTGTACACTGACGTATTTGTGTTTGTAGATGTAATTGTAGTGATCTAACGAAGTTTAGCTGATATATATCTATGTAAAGGAATATGATTATATTAAGTGATCAATGTTTTTTCGGATAGATCTAAAGCAACGGAATCTGTTAATTGTAGCATAATATTTAATTCTTGTAGTAAAATTGAGCTGTACTTTAAGTTTGGGGATGCTTTTGACCTTTTTATGAATGTGCAATTAAATGTTCAACTCTTTGGCAACTTGTTGGATTTTGTAGGGAAAAAATAGTTAGGTTCTTTGTAGCGTGAGCACGTAGTCAACAGCACCTGTTTTTGGTGTTTTGTTAAGATTATGGAGGATATTAAGAAGATATATGGGAATTAAAATAGAAAGAAGGATGTTCTAATGGTGTAATAGGAATTAGGATTAACAAGCAGTAACGAAGCTACAAAATGTGTCGAGTGAATAATGATGCAAGCAGCTTGATGACTAACTTGCAATTTTTTTGTTTGATTGATCTTCACTGACTGAGAACTAATCATGTATTCTTTCTGACTAGCTGTTTTACCTGGCTTACTGCATTTGTTGCCAAACCTTCCTTCAAAAAACTTTCACCGATGTGAGTCAATTTGTTCATAAGATGATACCGTCTTATATTATCTTGCGAACATTTAATGATGTTACAGCGTAACAGACTAGAATAGATATAGATTCAATTAATTTAAAAGGTAATTTAACATTATAGGCATATAGGTGCCTAATTAGAGATGCAATCTGCTTACTCGATATCAATATAGTAAGCAAGGTTAGGTAGGAAGCCACTTTAAGGGGTTTACTCTTTTCCAAGAGAGGAATTTCTATTTCAAGTTCTTGCAGCAGAGTGGAACCCCTCACGAGATCCTAGATAGAAAGAGTTGCGGGTCCATTATACATCATTGCTATTGAAATCATGAATAATGTATGGTTTCTATTTCAAGCTAATGCTCTTAAGATATTTTGGCATCATCCAAGTTTACTTTTGTATTGAAGCTGCACAGAAGCTTTGGTTGAGGAGCAATTGTGCCAATCATGGTTGAGGCATTTTGCAGCATTCAAGTTTAAGCTGTAAATCTCATTAAGTCCACCACGTACATGATTTTAATTGCTCATCGCCTTTAGTTTTATATCTGAACTCCCCATGTAATAATAAAATTTAATAATTGATGATTATTAATTTCACCTCTTAACGGCTATTGAGTAGAAATCACCTAACATAAATTGCTTTTACATCCCACAAAATCTAGAATAAATGGCATGTGACGAAAGTGTTTGATAATCGCCAAAAGTCCTTAATACCCTGTATCATGAGAAAAGAAAAAGACTTTGATCCTTGATTAGCGTAAATCTCATAATGAAACTCAATACCACAAAGACTTCTTTAATGGAATTTAGCATTTTCTTGGCATAGAGGGAGTAGCGTTCTATATATGTACAGTTATATTTGGATTTTGAAAAGGATCAACTTGCATAGTTGCAAAGATTTCATTCTTAGAATTTTGTAACCTCTAAACCTAGCCTTCATAAAGCTGCTAGTCATTTCCTTTTCTTAATGTTTCAGTCAACTTATTGATTTGACTAATATTTTTATCTAATCTGCCCTTTACATGGTGTGAAGGGTGCAGTTCAGTCAGGTTGCAGATAATTTTAAAATGGGGCGATTAAAGCTGCAACCTGGAATCAAGGCAATTGAAGAAGAACCAGAAGAGTATGAGAGTACTGTTCCTGACAGGGATAAAGCGGCTTTGGGATGCATGATTAACTCTGAAATTGGTGCTGTGTTATCTGTCATGAGAAGAAACGTACGATGGGGAGGTCGTTACATGTCAGGTGATGATCAGCTGGAGCACGCCCTCATCCAATCTCTAAAGGCATTACGGAGACAAATATTTTCATGGCAGCATCCATGGCATACTGTCAATCCAGCTGTTTATTTACAGCCATTTTTGGATGTGATTCGATCGGATGAAACAGGTGCACCAATCACAGGCGTTGCTTTGTCGTCTCTTTATAAGATTCTGACCCTTGATGTGCTTGATATGAACACTGCTAATGTTGAGGATGCCATGCACTTGGTAGTTGATGCTGTAACAAGCTGCAGATTTGAGGTCACTGATCCAGCATCCGAAGAAGTAGTCCTCATGAAGATCCTACAAGTTCTACTCGCTTGCATGAAAAGCAAAGCATCGGTTATGCTGAGTAATCAACACGTTTGTACCATTGTGAACACGTGTTTCCGCGTAGTTCATCAAGCTGGGACAAAAAGTGAGTTGCTGCAAAGAATGGCTCGCTATACTATGCATGAACTTGTGAGGTGTATTTTTTCACACCTTCCTGATGTTGCCAAACAAGACGTCAATGGGTCGACGGGAGATTACTCTTTTGGGGGTAAACAATTGGAAAATGGTAACGGTGGTTCTGACCTCGACTCCAATTCACCTTCTGCAAATTTTGTATCAAATGCAGTCCCAATGGATGAAAATATAGTGGTCCCTGGTAACGGAAAGGATACCGTATCATATGATTTAAATTTGATGACAGAACCATACGGGGTGCCTTGCATGGTGGAAATATTCCACTTTTTATGTTCATTGCTAAATGTGGTTGAACACATGGCAATAGGACCAAGAGCAAACACCATAGCTTTTGATGAAGATGTGCCCCTTTTTGCTTTAGGGTTGATAAATTCAGCAATCGAATTGGGGGGCGCCGCCATACGCCGCCATCCAAGATTATTAAGTTTGGTGCAAGATGAGCTGTTCCGTAACCTAATGCAATTTGGTTTGTCGACAAGCCCTCTAATTCTTTCGATGATATGCAGCATTGTCTTAAACCTATATCATCACTTGCGCACCGAGCTCAAACTACAACTTGAAGCTTTCTTTTCATGTGTGATTTTAAGGCTTTCACAAAGCAGGTATGGCGCTTCTTATCAGCAACAAGAGGTTGCTATGGAGGCTCTTGTTGACTTTTGTAGACTGAAATCTTTCATGGTGGAGATGTATGCCAATCTAGATTGTGATATAACATGCAGCAATATATTTGAAGACCTTGCCAGTTTGTTGTCTAAAAGTGCATTCCCGGTAAACTGCCCGTTATCTGCAATGCATATTCTCGCTTTAGACGGTTTAATTGCTGTGATTCAGGGAATGGCTGAGAGAATAAGCAATGCACCCGTTAGTTCTGAATTAGCTCCCGTCAATCTCGAAGAGTATACGCCTTTTTGGATGGTTAAGTGTGACAATTATAGTGATCCCGATCAGTGGGTCCCATTTGTGCGCAGGAGAAAGTACATAAAAAAGAGGCTGATGATTGGAGCTGATCATTTTAACAGAGATCCCAAGAAAGGACTTGAGTTTCTTCAAGGAACACATCTTTTACCTGAAAAACTTGACCCGCAGAGTGTTGCTTGCTTCTTCAGATATACTGCTGGCCTGGATAAGAACCTTGTTGGGGATTTTTTGGGTAATCATGATGAGTTTTGTGTTCAAGTCCTTCATGAATTTGCTGGAACTTTTGATTTTCAAGACATGAATCTGGATACTGCATTAAGACTCTTTCTAGAGACATTTAGGCTTCCAGGAGAATCACAAAAGATACAGAGAGTTCTAGAAGCATTCTCTGAGAGATACTATGAGCAATCACCACAGATTTTAGCTAATAAAGATGCCGCTCTTTTGTTGTCCTATTCAATAATTATGCTCAATACAGATCAGCATAATGTTCAAGTTAAAAAGAAGATGACAGAGGAGGATTTCATACGAAATAACCGACACATCAATGGTGGAAACGATCTCCCTCGAGAATTCTTGTCCGAGCTCTATGATTCAATTTGCAAAAATGAAATACGCACAATCCCTGATCAAAGCGCTGCTTTCCCTGAAATGAATCCTAGCCGTTGGATTGATTTGATGCACAAGTCTAAGAAAACTGCACCATTCATCTTGTCAGATTCAAGGAGTCACCTGGACCGTGATATGTTTGCTGTGATGTCTGGCCCAACAATTGCTGCCATCTCTGTGGTGTTTGACCATGCTGAAATGGAAGATGTATTTACAACCTGCATCGATGGGTTCTTAGCTGTTGCAAAAATCTCAGCTTGCCATCATCTTGAAGATGTTCTGGATGATCTAGTTGTTTCTCTCTGCAAGTTCACCACCCTTTTGAACCCCTCATCTGCTGAGGAACCAGTTCTAGCCTTCGGGGATGATGCAAAAGCTAGAATGGCAACTATAACAGTTTTTACCGTCGCCAACAGGTAATGATGATTTCCTTATGTTTTATTTTAGTTGGTCAAAATGGGTTTGGCTTATACAGGTCGTTTTGGTTCCCGTTTATATGGGCCGGGTCAGGTTGGGTTGACTCACTAACACTTTCTTCTCCTTTTTATGATCTCTTAAATAGTCATTACGTTAATTATGATTTACTAGAAAAGTAGAATTACAACAAATTTTAATCTTTGTAATAAACAATTTAGGAGGGTTTTTATGCAAATAAAATAGACGTTGGGCGACTTTCAACCTATTTGACCCGTTCTTGTTATAGCTGAAGCTTTTGAATAACCCGTTTGAGATAAAACACTACCCAAATTGACCCGTAAGTAAACAAAAGTTAAGTTGCCACTTGTAGATTATATTGCTTTCTAAAGTTGCAGTTGTCAAATTATAAATAGGTATGGTGACTTTATTCGGGCAGGCTGGAGGAATATTCTTGATTGCATTTTGAAGCTGCACAAGCTCGGTCTTCTTCCAGCTCGAGTTGCGAGTGATGCAGCTGATGATTCAGAGCTTCCTTCTGAACCTGGACAGGGGAAGCCATTAACAAATTCTTTATCCTCTGCTCATATGCCACCCGTCGGGACTCCAAGGCGGTCATCTGGGTTAATGGGCCGATTCAGTCAACTTTTGTCTCTTGACACAGAGGAACCAAGACTCCAACCCACAGAGCAACAACTTGCTGCTCATCAACGCACTCTTCAAACAATTCAAAAGTGTCATATCGATAGTATTTTTACTGAAAGCAAGTTTCTTCAAGCTGATTCTTTATTACACCTTGCTCGGGCACTCATTTGGGCTGCAGGTCGCCCTCAGAAGGGTAATAATTCTCCCGAAGATGAAGATACTGCTGTTTTCTGCCTAGAATTATTGATTGCGATCACATTAAACAATAGGGATAGAATTGTAATTCTTTGGCAGGGTGTTTATGAACACATAGCCAACATTGTCCAGACAACTGTCATGCCATGTGCCCTAGTTGAGAAGGCTGTGTTTGGACTTTTAAGAATCTGCCAACGGCTTCTTCCTTACAAAGAGAATTTGGCAGATGATCTTTTGAGGTCACTGCAGCTCGTTTTAAAACTTGATGCTCGAGTGGCAGATGCATATTGTGAGCAAATAACACAGGAAGTGAGCCGTCTGGTGAAGGCCAATGCGTCTCACATCCGATCCCAACTGGGATGGAGGACAATTACGTCTTTACTTTCTATTACCGCTCGACACCCGGAAGCTTCTGAAGTCGGATTCGATGCGCTTCTGTTCATCATGTCTGATGGGATCAACTTAATGCCAGCCAATTTCAATACATGTGTGGATGCAGCAAGGCAATTTGCTGAGTCACGCGTTGCACATGCTGATCGGTCTGTGCGTGCACTAGACTTAATGTCAGGGTCCATCAGTTGCTTAACTCAGTGGGCCCTAGAAGCCCGGGAAGCAATGGGTGAGTTAGAGGCTGCAAAAATGTGTCAAGATATAGGAGACATGTGGCTCAGACTTGTGCAGGGTTTAAGAAAAGTTTGTTTGGATCAGAGAGAAGATGTGAGGAACCATGCTCTTTTATCATTACAAATGTGTTTGACCGGGGTTGACCAGGTCCACATTCAGCCCGGGCTCTGGTTACAATGTTTTGATATGGTCATATTTACAGTTCTTGATGACTTGCTAGAAATCTCGCAAGGACACTCTCAAAAAGACTTCAGAAACATGGAAGGAACTCTTGTTTTGGCCCTAAAGCTTCTTTCAAAAGTGTTTCTACAGCTGCTTCTTGAACTCTCACAGGTAACTACTTTTTGTAAACTATGGTTGGGAGTTCTCAGTCGGATGGAAAAATACTTAAAAGTCAAAGTCAGAGGTAAGAAAAATGAAAAGCTACAAGAGTTAGTTCCCGAGCTGTTGAAGAACACTCTGCTTGTTATGAAAAACAAGGGAGTGTTAGTACAAAGAAGCGCCCTTGGTGGAGATAGTTTATGGGAACTGACTTGGCTGCATGTGAATAACATTGCTCCGTCTATTCAATCCGAAGTTTTCCCAGATCAAGATTCTGCCGTTTCTGGTGAGAATGAATCGGGCCCACAAGAAACGGGCTGATGAGTGTTGTACAGAAATACAGGATTCTGAAGTGATTCTTACTCAGTGGCTACTGTATACTAATTGAAGATCCTCCAGATGTGTTAATGGAGTGAAATACAGCTAACAAGGGGTATTTTCGTGATGGTATGTGATTTTAATGTTCTTATTGGCTACTGAACTTTGAGTATAGTCTATTTCGCGTTGAAAACTAGCTGTTCATCTGAGTTTGTGTATGTGCACTTCCTTTTAGCCGCCTTCATGTTTCGGAATTTATTAAAACTGAAGAGGTGTGAGGTGTCTAAATGAGAATCTAACATTGAGTTTTGTGGTGTAAAATAGTTAGGTTTAGCATGGTGTATTGTTTAGCATCTTGATTGATGCTCAAAATGAGTGATGATTGAGACCAGTTACTTACCAGAAGACAAAAAGAAGATTGGGGTTTGAAGTCATGGTGTTTATGTTTTGTCAGTAGTAAACTGCATAAATCCCAGCTGTAAAAACTCTAATTCCGGGTTAATTAGATTTATCTTGTAAAGAATGTGTTTTGCAACATGCATGTTGAATGTTTGTTACTAAAATGTAATGCAGTTATTAATTAAAGTTTGTGTTTATGTATTTGTATATATACCAAGGTAAACATGTTTTTCAAGTGCGGGAAATTCGTAACAATCATAGTTTTTAAAAACGTATTTTATCTTGAAGAAAAAATACGGAAAGTTTATATACTCGTAGATATTGCAACTGAAATGTTTGTGTATCAACTATTATTCTTAGAGTTTCAATTGAAGACTATTTAAAGCGAGAAATCATCGTCAAGGTGGTCTAGTTTTGAGGTTTTAGGTTAAAACTTCATTAGTTGCATATTTTGAAATGGTCACAAAAATAGTCGAAAACGATTACTGAATATCTCAATAGACCGTGTACATCTGAGTAAAAGTACCCGTCCTTCATCAATAACCTGAACATGTAAAATCTTCTCCGTTTATCAAACTGAGAATCATGGAATCGATGTTGATTCTTAAATTAAAGGAATCTCATATTAAAAACAAATATAAAGAGTAAAAAAAGTTGATATTCTCTAGATCGATCCAACAAAAAATTGTAAAAATAAAACTCCGAAATTTTTTGTTAAAACTCTAGAGTACTGGTCTACAACGCTCCATAAGTATAGGAAACGCCAATTTCCGGGTTTTAGAGTTTACTCATTTTTTGATATTAAAATTTTCTTTTTAAAACGGTAATCCTACAACTTAACTCACATGTAGGGGTGTTCACTATTCGGATATAACCGGAATATCCAAATGATCTATTCCGGATAGGACTGTTCGGATTAAATAATTTAATTTTTTAGATCGGATTGGACAAAACCAAATTAGTATTTCGGTTTTTGGATTTGTTTTGATTATTATTATTAAAACCGGATTGTCCAAACAAACCAAATAATATTAGTAGTATATGTAACGCTCTTATGTCATGTTCTTGTTTATCTATTAAAATATATGTTAAATATTTGTTTGGTTATTTTTTATAGATAAAATCTTATTACATAATGGGTATGTGCTGTGAATAACGTGTATAAATCGGTTGTACTTCAAGTGATATTTATGGGGGTCAACTAAAACAGGGGTTCAGAGAATTTATTATGATATTAGTACAAATATTAATGCATGTTTTAAATTCTTATTGACCCTTAGGGTTGTCCTTATCATTTTCCTTATATAATTGGTATTGTTAATATATATCATTGTATATAACTTAAACTCTAAGTTTTGTTAACGTATTTTATAAACCCTCAACCAACATAACAATACATAGCCGTTGATATCGCTCATGACATTACATTTTTACGAGTAAAAAGGATACCCTCATGCAGTCCACGAAAAAATCAAACGGTTAAAACCGATAAGTCCAAATAGTAATTTGGTTCAGTTTGATTCGGATTCGATATGTGTTTGGATGGATCAGATTCAAATTTGAGAATCAGAATCCAAATGGATTCATGTAAATAGATCAGATTTGATCCAATCCTTCTAAACGAACACCACTACTTACATCTCATGTACAACCATGAATTTTCGAATATATACACTGACGGTCTCAAATGAGATTTGAACCCACACTAAGCGAAAGACCCTTTAATCCGATATCGAATTATTGAAATACAAAAAGTTTATAAAACTTATATATCTTGGCTTTGGAGCTTTCAATTTGACCCTACGAGCTTCGATAGCAAGCCGAAGCCGATAACTTATAAGGTTAGTTTAATAAATTTTTATAATGTGTGCGATGCACATCCATTTTAATATTCGTAAATAAAACTGATGACACCAATTTTTGTTCTATATAATGAAACAATAATAATCAAATGACACACACGTAATATTTAAGTGACACACACTTAGTATTTTATATTTAACTTAAACCCTTAAATAAATACTCATTATCAAATAACAACAGAAATAATGCGATTTCTTGGAACAACTGTTTACACTTATTAAGAAATAAAATAATAATGGGACAAGTAAATAACTTAAAAAAGAAAATTTTAATCAATTTTATTAAAATTTAAAACCCGAATCCCCACACAATCACCAGCTGCTTTGAGCTCCAGCTGTGGCATCTTTTATTACACTATCAAAATTTCATTCTTTGCAATCTTTGTTCTTTGATTTTTAAAATCTTTAACTTTAATCAACCACCATGTAACGGGGTTAAAGATCTGAACTTCAGAAAAAAAAGGTTTTTGTTTGGAATCGAATAGCAAAAATGAGTGTTTCACTCACTGTTTTAACATTCAATCTTCTTGAAGATCAACCGGAAGATGGTCAAAATTGTTGGGAAAAAAGGAAAGATTTGTGTATTAGTGTTATCACTAGTTACTCCCCAATGATTCTTTGTACCCAACAAGGTGATTATTAATTTTTTTAATGTATGTATGTAGATCTTCAAGGAATATATTTCCTTGATTTATTTGATTTTGGAAAATGGTTATCTCGATTAATTGGTGTTTATTGAGATAGGTTTGTTTCTTTTTGAAATTTGTTGAGATATAGTGATTTAATTTGGGTGTTTGCTACAGAAAAATGGCAACTTTACTGATTTGCTTATGTGTTTATAGGTGTGAAGTCTCAGTTGGAGTATCTTCAACAATGCTTGCCAGGTAAAGCTTTTGGTTGAATTTCTGTTACTGTTTTAATATAAGATTGTCAGATTTGTTTTTTCTTAAATGAAGTGAATCACTTTTATAGCTTAAAGCCTTAAACTACTATAATGTGAAGTCTTAATTATTATGCTTTAAATACATTCATGACCATTTTGAAGTGATTGTGATGGTTTTGTAGAAACTATTTCGAATTCGGTATTCCGTTATAGTTTACTTATTTGCCAAGTGGATGTTGATCAGCAATAGGATGACAGTTAGGTTTATGCCATTCTGCACTATGAGATATGTTGGAGGAACACCATTGCTGATCGAGGTGTAAATTCTAAGTAGTTTTAAAGCATTAACAATCTGCATTATGCAATGATGCTAATAAGCAAATAAGTGATTGAGATTTGAAATATTGTAAATGGAAGTTGCAATCTTAAGAGGGCGTGCGAAGGGTTACGCTCATTGGGGACTCTTTTACAGAATTGTGTGACATGATCTTGCCTGCAAAAACGAGTGTTATATGATCATCTATTTATGTGATACTTTCTGTCCCAAAAGAATTGCAACATTTGACTTGGCACGTAGTCTGACAGAAGTCTTTGATTAATAATCAAATAACTAAAATAACCTTGATAAGACAGGATTGAAAAAGCTTGTGAACACAATCCATCTAGCCAGTATCTTGTGAAAGTTAGCATCAGGTAAATTTGGAAAGGGATCTTTGAAGAAGAACGTTGCACTTTTCTGAGACAACCCAAAATAGAAGTTAAACCATCTTTTTCACATCACTAAAACGAGATTATTTTTATTAAACATACCAGGCTATGATCAATTTGGGATTTCAAGAAAAGGATCTGAAGATGTTGCAGATCAATGTTGCACCATTTTGTATGACAAGGAAAAGGTAAAACTTCATGTACTCATTTTGAAAACGGCATAAATCTGTTGTCTCGCATACAACTATTTGATTAATCTCTTGTATTTACTTTTATCAAAGGTGGAACTATTAGAAGGCGGAACATTTTGGTTGTCAGAATCTCCTTCTGTTCCTGGAAGCATGTCATGGGGAAGTGTATCTCCATGTATAGCTACATGGGCAATATCCTTTTTAACCATATATGCATGCACGTACCGTTACTTCTTAAAAATATTTAAGTGAATTTTGTTGTGGCATTTTATTGTCCAGTTATGTTTCGTTAACAAAATCTCTACACATTTCAACTGAAAGGAGTTGAAGCGCCTGGTTTTTCATTCCAAATAGTAAACACAAACATGGATGAGTTCAGTCCTCGTGCTCGTAGACGTAGTGCGTTGCTGACATGGCAGCATATCGCATCATTGCCTCCTAGTTTGCCAGTTGTATATTGTGGAGGTTTTAATACACAAAAAGAGTCCACCACCGGACGATTTCTTCTTGGGAGATCAAGGTAATTATAAAAGAAAAGATGTTTACTTTACGGTATAATCTTCCTATTTGATTGCTTTAAATCAGTGTAAGTGATAAAAATTTCTCGAAAAGTTTTTGGCAACAATGTGATACAAACGTGTGGTATAATAGTTAAGGAAAATCTGTATTAAAAAATCAATTCGATCTTAAGTTTCCAAGTAAATCTTTTGATTAAGTACTGACATTTTTGTATAAATTACTTGCTTTTCAGAGAACATGGTGTTGTAGGTGATATGAGAGATGCATGGCCCAACGCTCGGTTGAGGAAAAACGTGTCTCTTATACGCACATATCATGGATTTAAAGGTACTGTTTTACTTTTGTAAGTTAAACCGGTCCCAATTAAATTATTCCTAAGGCTGTAAGACCCAAGGTAACAATTTGGTGAAGCATTAGATTACTTCCTTCCTAGGGGTTGTTTGGATTTGTTTTTTGTAACTCATTCTCATGATTTTATTGTGGCGGTCAAATGACCAGTTTTGGATTTATACAGCAAAATGGATATCTAAGGATAAATTGTACGTATATAGTTCTTCTTACCTAATGTGAAAGCCTTTTATTTCCATTTTATAAAGCTGTCTTTATTTTGCTCATCAAAAATGCAATTTTAGTCTTGAAATATTTCATTCTTAGTTATTACAACTTCAAAAACACAATCGCATTCAACACCATTTTCTACCGCGAGGTGGGTCTTTCAACCGCCTACTCTTTCGATGAAGGGTGCACTACAAGAGATCCACCTAATATGGGTATTGTGACTGGCATATGAATTTTTATAATTGTTGGAAGGAAATTCCTTTACCTAGGGGATCAAGTGGTACCCTTTAATTTTCTGACTATGGATATTAAGTATCAAATATACACTTTGAAAGTGCACATCCAAACACCTTTTTAGTTTCTGAGAATAAATCAACCAGCTTAGTTCGTTTGTGGTCAAGAATCCTCAAATTGAACCATACGCCCTTACTAAATTTAGCTTAAGTTGATTAAATCTTTTACTGTACAAATTGAGCTTGCTCTCTTAGTTATCCCGGATGAAATCTACCTTAGGTCAATCTTTTAAATTTATTTTTTGTGTGGTTATAGGTAACAAACAAGGAGCTCTTGAGTTCCTGAAGTTGATTTTTAGGGCACTTTGCCTGTGCTGGGATCGTCAAACTCAAGATTTGCACGTAGACTGGATCCTGTTCCGAGGCCGATCACTAGTGCCCGTTTCATGTGAAGTTGTGAACGATAACATCGATGGTCAGTACCCATCTTCTCATTATCCAATATTTGCTGAATTCATGCTTCCAAGATCAGTCCGTTTGCTCGATCCACCACCTCTTCAAGATGAAACATCCACACTTTCTTGATGTTTTATGGTTCAAGTTATTTGCTTGTGCTTATTTCATGGTTTTATGTCATTAGCGGATATCAATACAACGATTCTTGCAGATTTTATGTGATTCAATTGAATGTTTCTATTCCATTTTGACCCTTTTTGTAACATTGTTTGAATGATTGGTTAGTGGTTACTTAATTTGATGTAGCAACAGTTAATTGCTTCAAAATACTGTTGTTATTCTGGCAATGTATAAATTCAGGTTATATACAAGTACTTGAATGTTCATAACTGTATTATTTTTGTCCCATAATGTGCCTGCTTATAAATTCTAATCATAATAATAATGGTGAATTACTGAGTACCCTTCATTTCATATTCTTTTTCACTCGTTTTGAATTGAGCTAGTGAACTCCTAAACAAGTAATAAGTACAAGAAAAAGAAGAAATAAATATGGTTTTTGTATTTATACACACTACAAATAGGGAAAATTACATGTGATTTCTCCTATCAATATATATTTCTCTAAAGGTTCTTTTTTAATTTATTTTTTTAATATTTCTTGAATCTATAAATGCAAAAAATAAATTAATCAAACATGCAACGTAAGATAAAAAGTTCATGTATGAAAGTTGTAGTGAACCAACATTATGTTGTATTTTGCTAAAGATAAGAAAACAAACATCACATTCTGCTCTGTTTATTTTTATTAAAATAAATATTTAAATATAAATAATAATTGGAAAAATAAATGAATAAAGTGAAAAACCCATCTCTTGACGCCCCCAATATATATACCAAACGACAGCCATTATAATTTATTTATTTTATTTATTTATAACTTTATAGAGTGGAGTAGTAGAAGGGGTAACATCTTCCTCGATTTTTACGAAATCTTTCATCTTTCGGGTTCAATTTATTTTAAAAAATTTTGATCTGTTTTTTTGTTATTAGAGGATGGATGCTGTTGCTAAAGCCACTCTTGGGCTCACTCAACCTGCTCAAATCGATCCACCTAAGGTCCCTACTACTACTCTCTTCATCATTCATTGTTTTTTTTAATGTGTTCTAAATTAGATTATAATTTATAATGAAAGGAATAGGATTACTTTATTAATGTTGGATGATATGTTTATAAATATTCATCATATGTATGCATAGTTTTAATTTATGGTTTGTATATTTAGATTACACTATATCTAACACTTCCCTTTCTTAAGAAAAATTGTTGTTATTTTTATATGTGTATTTACCTCAATGCCATTACCCTTGGTGGGTAATTATGCTTCAATGGTTATTATTATCATAAATCATTGATAGTGTCTGCTTCACTTGATCTATGTTATAAATGTGTTGTACGTCATTACTTATACTGAATTTTGGGCACTATATGTCTATCTTTTCTCTCTGAGCTCGTGTTTGTATACTCGTGGAAGCTTGGGATTAAGTTGTACGTGTCTTAAATACAGAAATTTATATCAATGTGATCATCTTTGAGTTTCGTTCAATTGATTTCTCAGTGAACACGTCTTTGTATACCAAAAGTGAGTAAAAGTGTTTGTTGGTAATCGATAATAGAGGATTAATAGCTTATCAGTGAATATGAGGCTTAACAATATAGTGATTACATTCGGTCAAGTTTTGCAGCATTGTTCTAATCTTTTCTTATGTTCATCATGTATATCAGTATATGTATATGCACTTTCATTTGAGATAAGTTGAATTGGGAAACTTTTATGTCCATTCTATCTTCTCTTTTGGATATGTATATGCAGTTTAGTATTATAGCTGAATTTTTTGGATACTTACTGCCTTTCATAAACAACCTCACTCTCGAATTGTATACTTACTTATGTCTTTTTATCAGACCACAAAAACTAACAGTCGTTACTCTCTTTTTTAAAAATTGAAAGATTGCTTTTGCTGCAAAAGAGGTCGATTTGGTAGAATGGAAAGGAGATATGCTTGTAGTATGTGTCACCGAGAAAGATATGACAAAAGATGACAGCTCAAAATTCCAAAATTCCATCTTGAAGAAGCTAGATTCTCAACATAATGGGTTATTGTTCCAAGTATCTACCGAAGAAGAGTTCACAGGAAAATGTGGGCAGTCCACTGTTCTTAGGCTCTCAGGTCATGGACCCAAACGGGTCAGCTTATTTGGGCTTGGAAAATGCACCACTGGTTCATCTACTTCAGCCTATCGCAGTCTCGGTGAATCTGTTGCCTCAGCAGCTAAGGGTTATCAGGCAAACAATGTTGCCATTACACTTGCTTCTTCTGAGGGCCTAACACCTGAATTGAAGCTCAAGGCTGCATCAGCAATCACAACTGGTACGCTTACTATTCTGTTCATGTCAGTGCATACATAGACTAACATAGGGATGTTGATTGTTGTATTGTATGATGATATGATACTAGGTACAATACTTGGAACTTATGAAGATAACAGATTTAAGTCCGAATCAAAGAAGCCTACTCTAAAAGCTGTTGAATTTCTTGGTTTTGGAGTTGGACCTGAGCTAGAAAAGAAACTCAAGTACATCGAGCATGTTTGCACAGGGGTAATTTTGGGAAAGGAGCTTGTTAATGCACCAGCCAATGTACTAACCCCTGGTTAGTCATCCTTTCCTCCCACTCTGTTCCAATAATTTTCAGATCACCTAAATTCATAGTTGAAACTTGAAAGCTGATTAGCAGGTTATATTCATTTAGCTCTAATCGAATTATTGTCATTTTGTTCGCTTTGGTGATTACTGATATGTCACTTATTTTCTGTATTCTGTGGTTGCATTTATACCTCAGGAGCACTAGCACAAGAGGCTGAAAAGATTGCTGCAACATATAGTGATGTTCTTACTGCAAAAATATTGGACACAGAACAATGTAAGGAATTGAAAATGGGTTCTTATCTTGGTGTGGCTGCCGCTTCCGCAAATCCTCCTAAATTTATCCATTTATGCTATAAACCTCTAAGTGGAGCCATAAAAAAGAAGTTGGCTTTGGTAGGGAAGGGACTCACTTTCGACAGGTACTAATGTTATATATCTATACATAATGAGAGCTCATTTAGAGAAATACTTTGTGTTTTATAATACTTTATGTGATTTTTGGTGTGTGATAAATACCTTGTATGATTACAGTGGCGGTTACAACATTAAGACTGGACCAGGTTGTCTGGTAGAGCTTATGAAATTCGATATGGGAGGCTCAGCTGCAGTTTTAGGTGCTGCACAAGCTCTTGGTCAAATTAAACCGCCTGGAGTTGAGGTGACATTTTTTCATGTTTCCAAATAAAATATAATTTGATTTCTATGTTTTATCGTTACTGTCTCCATGATTTTCTAGTTAGTTACTCATATATGAAAAGTTTAGAAAGGTTCTGAGAGATGCAGAGTGACTTACTATATAGCAACACCATTGCAGGTTCATTTTATAGTGGCAGCTTGTGAAAACATGATAAGTGGAACAGGAATGAGACCTGGAGACATAGTGACAGCCTCAAATGGAAAGACAATTGAGGTACTTCTGTGTTCATATATGAAACTTTTCAACATGAAAGATATATAATTGAAGTATTTTTATTTAATCAAACTTTACTCCTGTTTCAGGTAAACAACACCGATGCTGAAGGAAGGCTTACACTTGCTGATGCGTTGGTATATGCTTGTAAACTAGGTGTGGACAAGGTATATTTTCTTTTTCACCCGAGCAACATTTTGTATATGTTGTTACTTCTTTCGCAAATTGCAGATTGTGTGTTTCCAGAATTATATTTTTTGGTTCATATAATATGAAGCTTTTAAACCATCTGGTGATGGCCTAGTGGTAAGGGCGCTCGAATGACTTCCTAGAGGTCACGGGTTCGATCCCTCCCTGGGTAAACATTTACCAGATGGCCAGGGGAAGGTTCGGAAACGGCCACGGCAACGGTATGGTCGCGTACATCACGAGCATAAGCTCGGCCACCCCCGGGGAGCCTGTTATAAACGAGAATACCCTTTTCTTAAAATAAATAAATAAATAATATGAAGCTTTTGTTTCTGTTTCTTGTTATCCTATTGGAGAACTCATGTTACTGACATTGTTGCAGATAGTTGATTTGGCAACGTTGACAGGGGCGTGTATAGTTGCTCTTGGGCCTTCAATTGCAGGTAGATATACTCTCGGAAAATTTAAAATCATTTTGGTACAATTAAACCCTTGTGAATGATTTGGTATTTGTGAGTACAATATTCGTTCTTTAATGACGGATTCACCAAAAAACAGGGGTCTTCACACCAAGTGATGAGCTGGCAAAGGAGGTTGTTGCAGCCTCGGAAGTCGCAGGAGAAAAGCTTTGGAGGATGCCAATGGAGGAGAGTTATTGGGAAAAGATGAAATCAGGTGTAGCTGATATGGCTAATAGTGGCGGCCGCCAGGCTGGTTCTATTCTCGCAGCTCTTTTCCTGAAGCAGGTACCTCGTCTATGACAAACAATAAAAATATATGAATAAGAATAGCAACTATGTTATTGATAATCCTAAAATTGTGTTTGGTTTCAGTTTGTTGATGAGAAAGTACAATGGTTGCATATTGACATGGCGGGTCCAGTCTGGAACGACAAGAAGAAAGTCGCAACGGGGTTTGCAGTTCCTACTTTGGTTGAATGGGTGGTGTCGAACTCTTCATCTTGAAGTATGATGTTCCAAGATGGTGTAATGATGCACATATGAGCTCGGTCCTTTGGTTGAAGGAATCAGTGGTTCAATGTGTTTGTTCGTGTTTACAATTGAAGAGTTGAATGATGCTTGTGAAAATGGGATTTTCGAGTTCAACAAATAAAAGGTGTCAGGTGAAGGAAATAAAGAACATGGAAGTCTTGGACTCTTGGTATTTCTCGACCGAGAAGGATTTGTGGTTTGGCTTGTGATGGATGTCGTTTCTAGTTTAGATGCATCAACATTGGTGTTTCAGATAGCTATATCGTTGCTTGCAAATCTGGAACAATTTCTTTTATCAATGTGTTGGAATCTTGACATCATTTTTTAAACCAAGTAAAATGGTTACGAACACTATTCACTTGATAAACAATCAGATGATGTTAGAATCTGTTAAGCAAATATTTTATCTATAAATAATATAGTGGAAATAAATCACAAAGGAATGAAATTTGCTGTAGTTCTAGATTGAGAATACCACGTTATTTAACAACAACTAGCTGGAGTGGATAGCTGTAAAAAGCCGTTGGAGATTTTAAAAGCTACTTGAAGCTTCTGAAAACTAGAAGACTAAAACCTAAAATGATAGCATCTCCAAGAATCATGTTGCCAAATATACCCATAGTGTCTTTGTAGGATATACAGCAGAACCTCTATAAATTAATAATGTTGGAATCGGGATATTTTATTAATTTAACGAGATATTATTATATCGATAAATTAATAAATTATTAATTTAAAGAGTTGGCCGTCTCGGCTTGGAGAAATGTGAAACAAGAGTCCATAGCAAATTGCTTTCGACACTGTAAAATTCGTTCGGCTAATCCAACCGGCTCAAATGATTTAAACGATGTAAATTCTGGAGAAGACATTCGTGAGCTTGAGAACTTGATTACGGGAATGCATTATCGGCACAAAATGGATGTGAATGAGTTGTTGGATTATCCAGGTGAAAATAATGAATGTTACGAGGTTCAAAGCATTGAAGAAATTATGGCGGATACCGTTCAAAATCCGGTTAATGATGAAGTTGATGATGATTCAGTACCTTTGGAACCGGTCACTCGGAAAGAAGCATTGCAAGCGGCAACAACTCTTCACAACTTTTTGTTGCAATACGAGAATACAATGCCCCAACTCTTAAGTGCAATGATGAGATTTAAAGATGAACTCAATATAGATTTGAAGTTCACAAAAAAACAAGTGACTATAGATTCATTTTTTACTAGACAAATTTAAAATTTTGAAATATTTTAGTAATTATTAATTTATAGTTTCGCTGGGACCAATATATTTAATTGGGATTTCAAAAAAATTATTATTTTATTATTTTATCGATTGAGGTCCAATTTTATACTGGTCCCAAATTGGGACCGGACAAATTATTAATTTTATCAAGGTTATTAATTTATCGAGTATTAAATTATAGAGGTTTTACTGTATTTTATTTACGTTGCTACACATACGAAAACCTAGAAAACTTTAAACGGAATATATAAACATCAGCTATGACATGATACGTGTGTAAGTTATATGTAAAAGTATTCCATAATTACAAGGTGATTATTTGTACTATCGTTAAAAAGATTTCATAGTGACACTAACTTATACATACAACACATTTAAAATATGAGTGTCGCTCTTTAAAAATAAGCTTTAATGTATTTATCCAATTATCCATCCATCCATAATAATAATTGCTAATTAATAATTAATATTAATAATAATAAAAAAAAAAAAGTAAAAACCAAGATTATTGTGATAACCCAAACAAAAAACGACTGTATCATACAATAATCCTGTCTAAACTTCAGCAGATAATAATACAAAAGTAATTAAGCAATAAAAGAAAATCATGTTCAAAGGTCGCTACTATTAAAAGTATAAGGGTGTAGGTGTAACTTACCGACCGCCACCGGAGTGAAGGGGGGATTTGGGACACAGCTGGTGTGCTGAACTTGCTGATCAAGTTATTTGAGCTCTCAAAATAAATAAAACCCTAACCCTAATAAATAACGTGAAATTGCAATCGGAAGAATTCAGCGGTAAAAAATGGTAGCAACAGATTTGAAGTCGGAAATCAAGAAATTGATGGATAAAAGGAGTGATTTGGAGACCGAGATGAACATTATCATCGAGCATCTTTGTCAGCCCGGCGGCCCTGGTCTTTCCGGCAATCTCGTCGACTCCGAGGCATTTTTATTTCTTATTTACCTCCATTAATTAAATTATATATCATCATCCATGTTTAGGTTTTTTTTATTACTTGTTAGCTGTTATAGTTGATGCCTTGTGTATGAATAAAAAGTTCCAGTTTTTGCTGAGATTTTAAAGCAAAAACGGAAGAATTACAGGACTTATAGTAAGTTGGAAAATATATTTTCATAGTGTCTTATGTGAGGATTTTTAGATGTCTACAAGTTAAGCTACAATCCGTGATTTATGTTTAGTTTCCATTAAATCCATACTTGTTTACACTTGAGGACCTTGTTCAAGTGTTCAAACACTTGTTTGAGCATGGTAGTGATGTGAGGTTCTTTCGTCATGGCAACTGAGAAGTTAAAATCTTATAAACATATGTTGTACAAATTAGTAATAGTAGCATGATATCTAGTATGCTAAGGTAATTAGTCACTATTAAGCAATCCTAGTGCTTGAACCAGATGTAATATATCATGGAGTTGTGGCTTGAACTGCTATGACTATGTTCAAAGCTCATTAGAAACTAACCTAAACCCGAATATTTAAATAGTATGTCTTGAAATGTATAATTACATTTGATGATGGTTCTATGTATGGGTATTCAATTAGTTTCTTCACTTTTGGTTGTAACTAGAGAACCCTTCATCAATTTAAGGTGAGTTTATTGTTTCGTTATGCGCTCAACTATATACTCATTACTATTGTATATACCCACCTTTCATACCCTCTATTGTATGAGGTGAACATTCTAAAAACTCTATTGTATGCTCCAACTTTCATACCTTCTATCGTATGAGATGAACTTTTCTAATAGAGTTTTTAGAATGTCTAACTTATATCATATTACTTAGAGTTTTTAGAAGGTTCATCTCATACAATAGAGGATATGAAAGTTGTGAGCATACAATAAAGTTTTCAGAAAGTGAAGGTTCATCTCATACAATAGAGGATATGAAAGTTGTGAGCATACTATAGAGTTTTCAGAAAGTTCACCTCGTGAGCGTATGAAAGTTGGGCGCATACAATAGTAATGATTGTAAAATTGTGCGCATAACCAAACAATAATCCCATTTAAGGTCCCTTGAATTGTTAGTAGTTTGCTTAAACCTTCTTTTATAGCCTAGTAGTTGCTACATATGTAGGTGAACATATGATGTATTTTTCTTAGTGGGATTGTTTTGTTTGTACTTCTATAGCCTATGCTCTTGTTCACATACTTGCTGTTCAATGATCAAGGCAGCTCTTCTTCACGAGACTAACTCACTAACCACATTCTTTAGAAGTCACCAGTACATTGAATAAAGGTGTGTTTGGCAACAACGGGCTGGAGTTGGAGTTGGAGCTGAAGTTTGTGGCTGGAGCTTGGGCTTCTATTCAAAAGCCACTTCAAAAAACTTCTTGTTTAAGGGCTTCCGGGGCCTTATTTTTTCAAGAAGCCTCATTTTCTTTGTGTTGCCAAACAAAGCTTATGGGCTGGGGTTTATTAAAAGTAGAAGCTCAAGCCCCTAAAAGCCCTGCGCCAAATACACCCAAATTGTAACATGAAGTACATATATGAAAGTTTTGTATTAATTGCAGGGGTTTCCGAGGTCTGACATTGACATTCCAGTAGTGCGAGCAGACCGAAATAGACTTGCAGGTTCGTTAAATATATCTTTATTACAGTGATGTATGAATGTCAATGTTCTTGTGGGTGTTATACTGTTATGTTTATTTGATTCGGATACTTACAACTCAAAGTAATGTCCGTTTCTCGTATGTGAAATCTACCTCACATGCTTTTGGTTTCCCTTATCTAAAGAGAGGGTAATGTTCAGTATGGTTCCATAATTGAGGAGGATGGTTGAATAACGTTAGAAGTATAAATCATCGAGGTTGCCAGCTGCACATTATTGTACAAGTAATATATTTGTAAGGTTAATGATGATATAGTGTCCACTTTTGTTCTACAATCTTCAACAATCTAAGATGTCCTCTACAAATAGATTAGGAAGTGGTTACGGAAATATTATAACTTGCATGATGGAAGTTGGAATCTTAATTGCTTTATCTTTTATTACTAATGTTTCTTCCTCTACTAATACAGGTTCCGTTATAATGATAGTGTTTCATGAAATTAAACTGATACAGTTATGCTTCCGTTAAACTTCTATTTACCAGTTTTTCAATTTACATTGTACAGGATTACGGAATGACCATAAGGATATCACTGAGAAAATAAGCCGAAATATAGAACTTCTGCATTCAGCAAGGCTTGCTTCTAAATCTTCAAGTGCTATGGACTTAGGTTAGTGGCAACAAACAAATTGACTAATGACACATACATATGAAAAAGGAGTAGGTTAATTGCTATATATGAAGAGGGGGAAAAAAACTTGTTGCTTATATAGTGCAATAGTCTGATTGTGTTTCCATTGTTTCCAAGGGGATAATGCAGGTTCAATTAGCCAAGCTGTGGGTGATATGAGTTCATCCATAAGTAGCATGGATGTTGATGTGAGCAGGCCGTTTGCAATGTTGGATGAAATAACTGAAGAATCTCCAGCAGCTGAGGATGGTTTACAACTTGGAGATCAAATTGTTAAGTTTGGGAATGTTGAATATGGTGATAATTTGCTTCCAAGGCTTGCTTCTGAAGCACAGATGAATCAAGGGCGTCCTGTACCTTTGTTACTTATGAGGCAAGGGACTTTGATTAACTTAACCGTCACACCTAGAACATGGCGAGGCCGGGGTTTGCTTGGGTACGTCACATTTTTCTTTAGATTGATTAACTTTTTCAATATTGCATTCTACTTGGTAGTTGGTTGCAATAAATAAAAATATGGAGCACTACACTTTCCAAGAATGGGTCATACAAGAAGTGTGTTAGTACTATGATTCGTTTCATTTATGTTTTCCACAATCTGTCCAAAATAATTGGTACTTACACCTTTAAGTCTTCTTTTCAAATTTTGGCATGAGTGATAGACCGAGTTCAAGTTACCTGAAAAATTGATCACTTTTTCTTGCTTTTGCGTTGCTAGCCCATCTTTTAAAAGCCTTTTCACTATTCATCTATGATGATAAAAAAGTATCTGGACTGTTACAACATTTGTACCTAATAGTTTAGAGTTCATGTTTTGAAATTCTACATCAAATTAATTAGAAGAGGTTTGCTAAAAAACAATAGAAAACATAATAAAAACAAGAAATAGAAGATGTTACAAATTAGGAAGGTAGGTTGGGTTGGTTAATGGGTCAAACTCAAAGTGGTTCGAGTTAGAATGGGTAATTTTTTGACACTGGCTAAAATAGATTGTCAGGTTGGGTTGACTTGCCAAAAATTTTGTCCATTATTTAGAATTTTGTAAATATTTAATGTGTTAAAATTTACCATAAAGCTATATTATTAAAATGATGATCAGATATTTTTTATAATAAAATGATTTAGGAGTTTTCAAGTATTTGAATACACTTTGGTTAGTTTTGGCCCGTTTGATACATTATACATACTGCCCATCAGCCCATATGACCTGCCTTATTTGCAACTAAGATATTAAATAGGTTAAGTGTCCCGAAATGTATCAAACTTTAACCAAATCTCTATAGTATGTATCGTACTTTAATCGTTCTATAGTATGTACTGAACTTTTAAAAACACACGTTTAATGTAACGATATAACCGGTAATCATGCATTTCTAGCTAGTTATCACTACACCGGTCATCTTCTCCGGCGAATTCATTTTCGGTCAAAACAATGTTTTACATCAAAAAAACATCATCTCTCAAGTCAATAACGAATATGTACATGTGAAAATGCTTTCTTTTAACCGGTTAAACCAACTCCGGTCAACTTCTCCGGCGAAACCATTTTTTCTGTCGAGAAACATTTTCCGGTTACACCATATTTTTCATCAAAAACATAATTTTCAAGTAAATAATGAATACCTACAAGTAAAAATGTTTTCTTTCAACCGGTTACACAAACTCCAATCGTCTTCTCCAGTGAAACCATTTTTCCCGCGAGACACATTTTCCGGTAACACTATAGTTTTTATTTGTGACTATATAATGACAAAACTACATGTAAAAAATGTTTGGTCTGTTGGAGATTATGAATCAAGATGTTAAAAGAATGTGTTGATTTGTTTGGATGATTGAAATGGTACTTTAATTTGATGTGTGAGATGGCCGCAAATGAATTGAATTTAGGGATTTTGTAATCGACTTCCGGCGAACTTCCGACGAAGTGCAGTAGGTGTACAACTTTTAATGCTGCATGTACAAGGCTTGTTTACCGGTTAATGTGTGTCACCAAATACATTAGATATGGTTTTTAAAAAGTTCAGTATATACTATAGAAACGATTTAAGTACGATACATACTATAGAGATTCGATTGAAGTTTGATACATTTCACCATGCTTAGCCCTATTAAATAGTACTGCAGATGTTACTCATTTGAACCGTTAGCAATAAAATATAACCCAAATTGCCTCTTCTTAAAGTAAATAGGTCAAAATTGCTACCTCTGCTAATCAGCGTTGACGAGACAAACTAGATTTAAAACTTAGAGTGCCATGTAATTATTTAGTAGAATTTGACTGAGCTTTTGTACAGTGAACAACTTCTTTGTGACGTTTAGTGACCATGTAATGTGACTAACACTCGTGTACTTGTGTCTGCAGATGTAACTTCCGGATCTTGTGATTTGTTCATTCAATGTCTTTTCATGGAGTGCATTAGATACCTATACGCCTTGGTGTAGCAAGATGAATTTTGTAAAAATCTGGATTGCTTATGCATTTGTCAGCACAATAATGTTAAAAGATTTTCTAGTGCTTTTAGTTCATCCAATGATTGATATGGTATTATCGAGTTATGCTTTTTATTCATCCAATGATTGATATGGTATTGCCGAGTTGCCCACGCTCTACTGCCATCATACAGCATGAAAATATCTTTGATAGGGATACGTTCACGTGACCAAGAATAGTGTAGAAAATGTGTCCTAAGCAACCAGGTCGCTCCCAAACCAGACAGTGAACAAAATAAAAACTTGGGTATCATTAATTGAAAAGTATAAATACAAAATGACGTCATTTTAAGTTTGAAAATACTTGCGCTTGAAGCCTTGAAGGACTGGTTCAGTTCCAGCTATAGATTTTATTGAATTGAGAATATGTTGAACCAAGAGCTGAACTCAAAGTTTGTGTTTGTATGAAGTTTAAAATTGAATACACTCGGTTCAAACCTGGTTGTGGTTATTTGGTTTTGTTGGTCGCACTTGCTTTTGCAGACATCTGGTTGGGCATGGTCGCAACCCTTTGCAGCCTGCAACAAGACCTCAAAAATTGCCAGAATGTTGATATTTTTCAAGTTGTTGCACCCACAATGTCCATCTGCAACAATTTCCTGCAACTAAGGTTTCTCTTACCCTTTATCCTGTTGCACCCACAATGTCCATCTTCTGCCCATCTGTAGCCATCGGCCGATACTTTTATGTCAGCAATGTACAATAAACTTGGTTTCTTCGGATGATTCGGGACGGAACCGGGACTTTTTGAGCTTATTTTCTTTACTCTGCTAATCAATGAAGATGTTATGTAGTCAACTCCATATAACAACAATTTGAACAGATCATTGTAAATTGATGACTTGCCTCTGCTTTAGTTGTGAGTGGTCAATATGTGCTCAACCTGAATAGGAGCTAGACGTTCCTTAAAATGCAGGTGTTAAGATTGATTTCCTTTTTAGTGAATTTGGAGTTGATATAATCTTAACGTCCTCTGAAATTACTTTCTTAGGTGGATCATGTTTGTGTTGGCCTCTATAAACTAACTTTGTAACGAAATTAAACTGATCACTGCACTCGAGCTTTTTAGCATCACATGTACTATGTGCAATTATAATAGCTTTTACAACATTGAAGACTCTTTAAGTTCTTCTGCCATACTTTCAGTAAGTGTAGATGTCATTAGGTATCTTAACAGACTGTGAAGCAGATGAAGGTATTCTAACAAAAGCCTCTTTCTTTCTGCATCTCAAGAAAACAAGTACAGTATGTAGTTTTGCAACAAAGCAGCACATTATAGATTTCAATGCATATATAATTCAACTAAAACATCCCTTTTATCAACCGAGTATTTCTTTAAACAGAGAATACAGAAATGAAGGGCCTTTTTGAGTTATTGTGACCAGATAGAAGTAGATACTAGCGAGTCAAGTACGAAAGATCAGTACAGTCTGTAATGAAATGGATTATTTTTCTAATAAAAAACTCTTACAAAATGCATCTTTTATATGTGTTGTACTGTATTTTGATGTATGTAATTGATTAATTTGATGTAAAGTTTATGTATAATACGCTCGTTTTAAAATTCATTGTTATAAGTTGGAAGGATTTGTACATACTATTAAAGTTACACAATGCAATTTGCGTGGCCATGCTTTCATGTGTTGTCCGATCATATTGAAAGCAAGACAAAAAATCTCACAAAGGAGAAAGGCTAAGAGCAGTGCCAATGCACCCGTCGGTTGGGCCGTCGGTTTGGCCGACGAAACTGACGCCATTGGCACGGGATCGTCGGTTGAGCCGTCGGTTCATTTTAGTCGGATATCCGACGAGCTTCGGCTCTTTTTTTGTTTTTTTTCTTTTTTTACAAACGGATCAATTTTTTTAAATTTTGAATTCTCAAATTTTGGGCCAAACGGCCAACTTCACGAACCAACAAAAAAATTAATTTTTTTTAAATTATTTATTTATTTTACCCCTTAATTCATACACAATTACTCCTATATATATACCCACTCCAAACAACTATAATTCACACCAAAAATAACCAATTATCTCTATAAACTTATATAATTTATACACCCATTTTATCCACACAAAATACATATTATGTCTAATTCCAATTCCAATTCCGATATTGAAGAAATTCAAACGCTTACGAGTGTTTTCGATACGACCGCCGCAATCAATATGATTAATTCGATAGACTCCGATTCCGACGAAGATGTAGAAAGCTCATTCAATCCGCCAAGAAGACAAAGACGATTTTTACGGAGAAATCGCGACGAGGCGGGCCAACGTTTATTTTTAGACACTACTTTGCCGAGCACCCAACATTCCCGCCGGATTACTTTCAACGACGTTTCCGAATGAGCCAGCCTTTATTTATCCGTATATGTCAAGGTATATTATCGTACTCCCAACTTCCGCTACCTCCATGTTTTGCATATTTTCACCAAAGTGGAGACGCTGTCGGTACACTTGGTTTTAACGTTTTCCAAAAGTGCACTTCCGTCGTACGCCAATTGGCATACGGTTGTGCCGCCGATGCGTTTGATGAATACTTACACATGGGTCAACAAACGTCATACGATTGTTTAGACAATTTTTGTAAATGTGTATTTCATCTATTTTCGACCGAGTACTTAAGAAAACGTACACTCCAAGATGTGCAACGTTTACAACAACGTCATGCCGAGTTGCATGGTTTTCCGGGTATGCTCGGGAGCATCGATTGTATGCACCGGCCTTGGAAAAATTGTCCAGTGGCATGGCAAGGTCAATACACCCGAGGTGATCATGGATGTCCAACGATCATACTCGAAGCGATAGCCTCTTACGATATGTGGATCTGACACGCCTTCTTTGGTCCTGCAGGTTCGAGTAACGACATCAACGTTCTGAATGAATCAGATTTATTCTCCGATTTACTACAAGATAGAGTTCCTCAAGTAGAATTCACCATTGTCGGACAACAATTCACGAAAGGCTATTATCTTGCCGACGGGATTTATCCAGAATGGGCTACTCTTGTAAAGTCGTTTAAGTTTCCACTAACGCAACAAGAAATACGGTTTAAGAGATATCAAGAATCCGCAAGAAAAGATGTGGAACGAACATTCAAGGCCGTTGGCAAATCATCAGAAACCCGGCAAGACCATATAGCATCAACAAAATAAAAAGAATCATGTATTGTTGTGTAATTTTACACAACATGATAACCGAGGACAACGGTCGAAATATGTGTCAACTTGAAGAAGATTATTTGACAAATCCGGCAAATTTACCACAACGTTCATGGCAAGAAATGGTTGTAACTCAATTACGTATGGACAAGGAATTACGCGATCGAACGACACATCATCAACTTCGGAATGCTCTAATCGAACACGTTGCGCATCTCCCACCAAATTTCCGTCAACGTTAATCGCATTTTCAATAAGTGTAATGTTTTTAATTATTGTATTTTATTTTTAGGAAATGTAATGTTTATTTTTAATTATTGTAATGTTTTTATTTTAATTAAATGTGTTTTATTTTGATTATTGTGTTTTAAGTATATAAATTAAAAAGTGACCGAAAAACTGACCGTGACCATTGGCACGGGTCATTCAGTTTCAGTCAGTTTTGAGAAAAGTTGATGTGGCGCTGAGTTGGCAGAAAGTGACCGGTCGGTTATGGTCACCGATTGGGAGTGCCCTAGTAGTAAGTAATAGCCACATAAAACAAGTTACCAGATCCAACTTCTGACTTGCTCGAAGTGAAACTCTACATCCAACATACCTCTTAAATTCTGATTTTCAAATTTGATTTTATCACAAGATACAAATTAGTACTCTACCCAGAGATGATTTATTCCTTCTGAAACTTTTCTCAAAGTTCCATAATTCTTGGTGTATGATGTAACTGTGAAACATTACTTGAGTTTTAATGCCTATGTATACTCAATCAGTATCAAAAAAACATTATTTGATGTGAAATTATGTCACAATTCTCACAAAAGTATGATTTACTGCTTCTACGCCTGCACTAGCAATCCTGCAAAATTGAATAGAGATTCCTCGAGCAATTGACAATCTTAATGTCATTTCCTGAATCGTCTTTTTTTGGAACTTAATCTCTTAGACTGCTTTGAACGTTTCTTTCCTCGCCTTTTCCTTTTACTAGCATGGGGATTTAATCTCTCATTTGCGATATCCTGGAACCCATTTCTTCCATTGAATTCGGTACACGAAGCACCTCTTAATTTCTTCCTCTTTCCACGGTCATATTCATGGTCCCTGAAGAATTCTACCGTAGTTAGAAAAAACGAACACGAATAAACATGAAAATCAGGACAATTTTGATATAGAAATGTAGTACTTCAACTCACCATTCGTATCCTACGTAACCTATACCAGGAAGATCTTCTGTTTCTTTAATCTGAGGAGTTGATTCACTTTCGTCCCAACGTGGGGCTGTAACCAATAGCAAATCATATTTAGTTTAAAAGACTTTTTAGATGTTACTTTAGTTTGAATAATAGCAATATGTAGAAAGAGTCTGAAATGGGTTGAAATAACTAATACCAGTTCTATCTCCAGATACCAGCAATGAGCATATGGGCCGATCATTTTTGCACGGAAGGCTTGTGGAGGCTTTAGAACTCTCGGGTTCTGTAACTTCTGTTGGGACTCCTTCCAAGACACCATTAAACTTGTTTTCTATTCGATTTTCTGACCTATCATTAAGTTTGTCCCTGATGATTGAACCGGACTCCTTTCCCGTGACGGGAAGAATCTTAATCGGCAACTTGCTATGGTTCTTTCGGTTACGTTTCTTTCTCTTTCGCTGATTTAACAATGCCACCACATGAATATTGGAACAAAATTTTGTAATTTTTGACGTAACTTTCAGATGGTTCTTCATATTCTTGTGTCTCTTCTGATCAAGAACTTTCTGATCTATCAAAAAAGTATCCATATTTTGCAAGCCTGAGCTCTCAATAGAGGTAACCGCTCCTTTCTGACTATCATCACCCCCATTACCACACAAAGTACCATGAGAAATGTCCTGAGATAACTCACACCAATCAATGGGCGAAAAAAGCAACATTTCATAATTATACATTTATATATTGGACCAATGTCATTAGATGATAACAGGTTTCCTATTTTCTTCAATGCCCCACAAGTCACTTGAGTTTCAGTTAGTGTTTCAATGTTGTGAGATTCTATTAGATTTTCTGTAGTAATAGATGTAACTAAGCCACATGGACCGTATAAAGGTCATTATGGTCACTTTTATTAACAATTAGCGACCAATTTGGGACACACATTCAAACTTGAGTGACTAATTAAAAGTGTACAAAAGACAGCAAGAGACCTAGGTGGAACATTAGTGAAATTTCGTTGCAATTTAAGGACATTGAATATAATAAATTTAACAAAAACTTTTTCCACAACGTTCTATTACCTCTGTCGCAACACATACAGGTTCTTCCGTAGCCATTTGTGGCTTACTGCAGATCATTACACAAGTTGAGTCACTAACATCTTCACAGATGCTTTTTTCTTCATGTTCTATTAGCAAGGTCGATAATGCTTCCTTTTCATCATTCATGAGACTGTGTTTTTGAGGACAATCGGAAGTAGATGGTACAGTTGCAACACAAACAGGCTCTTCAATAGCCATTTGTGGCTTACTGCAGATCATTACAACAGTTGATTCACAGGTACTATTTTGTTCATTGTCTATTAACGTGGTCCCTAATGCTTCATTTTCATCATTCATTGTGAGACTGTGGTTTTGAGGACCATCGGAGGTAGATGGTACGGTTGCCACATTACCCGAGCTAGTACTGTCTACTTTCATGGCATCATCAACATCTTGACCCTTTTCGTCAGATTTATTCGATGTAGTTGGCTCACGCAAAACAGATGGGTCCCTTTCATCTTGACCCTTTTCCTCCTGGTGTACCGTCTCCGGACAACTTTCAATACAAGACGCAGAAATGTCCGTTTGAGCTGAAACTTCTATTGTACCATTAGTGTTTTCCATATTCCCAGAAGTATTATTTTGTCCCATGGTATTCAAGACAATTTCTTTAGGATGAATAACATCAATAGGCTTCTTTGATATAGAAGTCTTTCTATCACGACAATAGAATAACATGTACGCCTTCTGCTCAAAAACCGCACTTTCACTTACTTGAATCACCTATTCACAGTGGCAAGACTTAGAAAACGTTTTCTTCATTTTCGTCCTTTGGGTCCCACACAAATTAAAATGTTTAGTTAAAACTTAAAACAAAGACAAGTCTTCTTACCTCATCATCATCAAGTAAATACCACATGCCAGTAGACGTTCTAACAAAACAGTAATAGTGACCAGAATGTGTGTTCCAACCAGCATGAACCAAAACACCATAAAGAGTGTAATTCAAATCACCATCCTGCAATGTTTTATGAACTATTCCGAATAAGCACAATTTTTCTTATTTTTAATAAAGGGGTGGGGGTTGGTTTGACTTACATATGGACCAGTAATAAAATGTCTCAAGTTCAAAGTAGGAACAAAATGCACTTTCTTGTTGATCTTTACTCCTGGCATAAAAGAACTAAATCGTTTCAGGTGGATGGTAAGGACGTTTGGGGCCTTGTCAATTGTAAGTTGTTTGATAGCCTTAACTTTTTGCTTGCACTGTTGACAATTGTACAGCTCTGCCCCTCCATCCAACTCTTCTGTGGCAGTGAACTCTGCCAGCGCCTTATATATATTATTCACCTTCAAGATCTCGAGACTTAGATCTAAAAACGGTTCAAACTTGTTGGAGCAATAGTTACACTGCATGCATTTCACCTGCAAAACAATAACATAACAAAAGATGGATAAATCATGATCATTCTGTAAAGTGCTAATTGCATAACAAAGAAACTAACTATGGTTTGATTTCTGTTTTGGGTAACCAACTTCTTTTAGCCCAGAAAAAGCCATAACAGTGAAAAGCCATAACGGTTGCAAAATCTTTGATTTAAATAATTACCACGATACCTGGCTTTCATGCATTAGTTCATATCAGTGACGTAGCCAGGATTTAGCTCGAGGGGTGGCCATAAAAAAGAGTCATTATAAGTTCGTTCATTTTACAACAAATGGTTGCACATGCGATTCTTTTACGAAAAGATCATTTAAAAGTTACTATAAACTAGAAGTCAAAAAACATCTTTGTGTATAATGTAAGAAATTAGACAAAATATAACAAATCACAAAATCATTTTATATGTAAGTATATATACATGATTATAAACAAGTTCATATAAAATAAAAATCTTAAAAATAAGACCATTTCAACATAAATCACAAAAAAAAAAAAGAAAAAAAAAACTAAACGAAAGACTATATAGTCGTAACATGTTTTTCGAGTCGTTAAATCTTAAATACTTTATAAGGAAAGCCATATGGAAAGAACTTAACATATTATCTACATTTATTACTACTAAAAAAGCTATATATGTAATACAATTTATTATTAAAGCAATACGTATGTTCTCAAATCAAAATTTTGGTATAAAATATTTGTAAATTGGTAGATGCCTAAATCAATGGTACCCTAACTTGCAATGTAAAATAATTACCAGCCACATATTAATTAGTAACTAGTAATCTTAGTTGGTAAATTTGATCATTTTTGGGTGGGTCAACATTTGAAACGAGCCTGATCCATATATATCACACTAGTTAAAAATTTTTTGGGTTGGCCATGGCCCACCTTGGTATCAACACACCTCCGTCCCTGGTTCATATTAAAAGTTTAAAAACCTTGATGTTTTTATGTTGGTTGCCTGAAAAAAGAAAAAGAACCAACTTTGCAAACAGCCTCTTTGTAAAAGAAGACCATATCATTCTTTGTTCTGAAAACAAGTGTCACCTGACTGCGAAGGCAACCACCAAATATGTTGTGGACCAAACTTCTTTCATAAGCAAAAGGCGATTCATTTGGCACTCTGAAAGGCAAACAACACTTATGCATTGCTTCCAATAAATTTACCATGTACTCATGGGCATCTTCTTGCCTAAAGTTTCGAAAGGACTGAGATATACCTAATAATAATGTGGTTAAGGATGTTCAAAATCTGAAAAACAAAACTAGCTAATCTCCAAACTTTAATGTATAAATCCATTCGTTAAATGACATCTATGATGTTCGAAAGGATACACCGCAAATTTATGACCAGATCCAAAGGTACTAAAGATTTCCCTGATGATTCTAGAGCACCAGTCACATGCTTCTGAATAGCACATAAAGCACAAAATCCCACATTTCGACCTTCACATAATGATTGAAAAACAAAACGTTAAAGCTCGAAAGTGTTACAAATCTGAAAGAGATGATACTAATTAAAGAATGACTTACAAGTAATTTGATGCTTTCCACTTTGTAAATGTGCAGCTAAAGGTTGAGTATATGTTAGGCATTGCAATACTGAATTAAGAAAACAAGTGTTCCCCAGATTCACCAAACCAGCACCCTGTAGATATATTTGTTGTGTACAAATCACGTATATGTATTCAGACATTCAGCAATACTCATGAAATTCTTGTAACATATTTTTGCATCAACTAAGTAATCAACTCATAATTAATGGGTCATCTTTGAGGATGGGCGAAATGGACAACCGCCCTTGGCCTCCAATTTACAGGGGCCTCAAAATATATATACATTTACCATACATAATATATGTGCGTGTGTGTGTGACATATAATTTGATAGTACTAATTGGGGAAAAAATAGGTCTAATTGTGTCAAAGCTAATTGTCCCTTTAATAATTGAGTTAATCCTCCTACTACATTTCATATACTATAATTTAACCTTTTATTATAGGCTTCATTTTGACAATCCGAAAACTCACAAACGACTGGCTCATAAAAGGTGGTAAGAAAATTGTAAATATAATAATAAGATTTCTACTTTCCTACATGTATTCAAGAAACTTACAATTCTACGAATTGAGCTATTCTCCGAATCCAATTCGGACCCACCACTTTCCGGTTCAAATAACTCAAACTGACTGTGATCATTATGGGCATTGTCCGAATTCGTAGGATTGAGCAACTCAAGCTGAAAACTGCGCGCACCAGCACCTGCAATATTAGTAAACGCATTGAAAGGTTTCTTTGCAAGATGAAATTTAATTCTTCTAAAAGGTGAGTTATTGATCGGAGATGAAGATGATAACTTATCATCTTGGGTTGCATGATTATTGGGTTTCACTGTGACAACGTGATTATCGATTGAATTCACAGTTTCGTTCATTTGATCATGTATTGTTTCAATCAAGATTCTGAATAATGCATGTAATAATTGAATCAATGTGTTTTTGATTGGGAATATGTGTGGGGTTTTGTGTTGTTGATTGTTGAAGGAGAACGGAAGTAATTTGTTAAACCCTACGGGTTTTGTGTCGTATTATCGTTAATCACAAATTATTATTCAAAAAGATTATAATCATAAATAGATCCATAATGGCTAAAATTCAGGATCAACCCAATTAGCGGCCTGGTCCAATTCACATATGCAATTGGGCCTGTGGTCCGAGTGACACTGCCAAATTAATCGGGTTGAATTGAACTGACCAATTCGGTCTTGGAGAAAATCGGACAAGATACTTGTTTGAAAATGTCGAATTGAGTCGGGCTAGATCGTATATTTAATTTTTGAGCAATGCTAAATAGGAATCCACTTATTATAACTCTGTACAATCACCAATCATTTTAACATGTGCACCAACTAAATCGTTATGCTTACTTTTAGGTAATAATATTCATTATTTACTTATGGGTAATGATATTTTCACTATGATTTTTTATAATCTACTTGTCTTATAATTGACATTCATTATTTATTTTTGGGTAATGATATTTTCAACATAATTTTTTATAGATCAACCATACATGTACAATAAGCAGTTATACCGTATGAATAAATGGTTGTATATTATGGTGGATCTATCAAAAATCATGGTGGAAATATTAATGTCTTTTTACTTATACTGATTTATAAGATAAAGATAATAATGTTTGAATCATATAGTCTTAAATAAATGTATTTAGTTAGTTACAAAGAAGTCAAATTTTACATTACTCCATTAATTAACGATTATAAAGAAATGGACCCATTAAAAGCGTCATCAATTAGTTAGTGTGAATCGTGGTGTTAGATAGGAATGGTCTATTTTATTAAAGGTATAAATCGTAATGATGTTTATCATTACAACTATATTAATTAAGTAATTAAGATATAAGCAAGCAAATTTTGGTACGTAAACTAAAGATCGTATCTAAAATCATTTTTAAATCCAATCCAATGGATTCATGTATCATCATGTGTTTTCTAGTTCCATAATCGTCGACAAACAAAATAGCTTAATTGGATAACTCATATGTGAAATAATGATAAAATGAAAGATAACTTACTACGGTAACTTCACATCTGCAGTTCGACAGTATTTACTCATCACTCGACTCATCAAAAACTTATCTGATGATAACTTACTCACCACTCACTAAATAAGATTCATATTTCTTTACTATCTTCGATTTTTTTTTAAATAAAAGTCAACTTAATTATAAGGGAATTACTATAGGACAAGTCCATTGTACACGTTAGAAATTACAGTATATTTTTACTAAGAAATTTGATTTTCGGTTTATTTGGTTAAACGTGTACAAAAGATATATAACTTTGAAAAGTAGCATTTTGCGACATGATATTTTCAAGAGTAAATTGTAAGACCGGTGTAGGTGGTTTATGTACATTCTCACCTACATTATTTTTCGCATGGACAATTCAAAATCTCTAGAGTTTTTGCACGCTTAGTCCATCATCTACTTAAATTGACTAAAATACTTTTGGTGATGCGCACAGAACATATCTAGATTTGCATGTTTTAATAAAAGATATAAATAAAATATAAATGATAAATGATAGAAGCGGAAAGGAAATCCTATTAATAGCATAAGTAAAAAGACGAAAGAATTTTGATTTTGCAGGAGGATATCTTCTTTCTGATGCAGTAATATTTTTAAGTTAATAGCATGGTTTGTCAATGTAGTACACAGTAACACACCTAGTCCCTATATTTTATTTTTGCGTCAGAAGTCAAAAAAACATGAAAGTCGTTACATAAACAATCTCTCCTTCAATTAATTTACCAACTTATCCTTAGCTTATTTTTTATTTATTATGACATTTTAAGATACAAAAAGAATATCATCACTCTTCATCTCAACTCGTCGCCTCCATCTTTCCCCCTTTTGAAACCCTAACCTTTGCACCATTATATCTCCGCATGCAACCATTTTGCGGTCCCTTCTAACCCTCCCTTAAAATTTCCAGCTATCGGAAGTGAAACCAACCATCACCGCAACCATCGTCAGCCTACTATCTAACCTTGTTAAATTAAATTTGAAAAGTAACTTAAAATTAACGGCGCCTCCCCTAAAAAAAAGTGCATGTAACTTAAAAATAAATTTGAAAAGTAAGGGTATCGTGGTCATTTCTATGTATTTAACGGTTGACATGTTAAATCTGACGAATGCGGGATTAAACATGTAATAACTTTGAATTTTTAGACTCAACACAAAAAATAAAGTACATGAAACAATGATGCAAACGTATGTAAACTGTAGGGACTGACCATGCAATTACTCTAAAATTTATCTTCTGTACCATCAAAGGTATTGCACAACGTCACATTTTTGCTCCTTTTTCACAACTCCAACATGAAATGATGATTTTAATTACTTTTATTTATAACTCGAGAACATGAAACTAAAATAATTTTCATTTTTTATCCTCTTTTTCATTCATTTTATCTCTAGTCATGTTTTATTTTCTATGAGAACTCGAAAGCACAATATTGACTGTTAATGAATACAAAATTAATAATTATCCCTTAGAGCAGTGCCAATGCACCCGTCGGTTGGGCCTTCAGTTTGACCGACGAAACTGACGCCATTGACACGGGATCGTCAGTTGAGCAGTCGGTTCATTTTAGTCAGATATCCGACAAGCTTCAGCTCTTTTTTTTCTATTTTACAAACGGATCAATTTTTTAAATTTTGAATTCTCAAATTTTGGGCCAAACGGCCAACTTCACTGACCAACAAAAATTTTTTTTTTTTTTTTAATTATATATTTATTTTACCTCTTAATTCATACACAATTACTCTTATATATATACCCACTCCAAACAACTATAATTCACACCAAAAATAACCAATCATCTCTATAAACTTATATAATTTATACACCCATTTTATCCACACAAAATACATATTATGTCTAATTACAATTCCGATTCCGATATTGAAGAAATTCAAACGCTTACGAGTGTTTTCGATACGACCGCCGCAATCGATATGATTAATTCGATAGACTCCGATTCCGACGAAGATGTAGAAAGCTCATTCAATCCGCCAAGAAGACAAAGACGATTTTTACGGAGAAATCGCGACGAGGCGGGCCAACGTTTATTTTTAGACACTACTTTGCCGAGCACCCAACATTCCCACCGGATTACTTTCGACGACGTTTCCGAGTGAGCCGGCCTTTATTTATCCGTATATGTCAAGGTATATTATCGTACTCCCAACTTCCGCTACCTCCATATTTTGCATATTTTCACCAAAGTCGAGACGCTGTCGATGCACTTGGTTTTAACGTTTTCCAAAAGTGCACTTCAGCCGTACGCCAATTGGCATACGGTTATGCCGCCGATGCGTTTGATGAATACTTACACATGGGTCAACAAACGTCATACGATTGTTTAGACAATTTTTGTAAATGTGTATTTCATCTATTTTCGACCGAGTACTTAAGAAAACGTACACTCCAAGATGAGCAACGTTTACAACAACGTCATGCCGAGTTGCATGGTTTTCCAGGTATGCTCGGGAGCATCGATTGTATGCACTGGCCTTGAAAAAATTGTCAGTGGCATGGCAAGGTCAATACACCCGAGGTGATCAGGGATGTCCAACGATCATACTCGAAGCGCTAGCCTCTTACGATATGTGGATCTGGCACGCCTTCTTTGGTCCTGCAGGTTCGAGTAACGACATCAACGTTCTGAATGAATCAGATTTATTCTCCGATTTACTACAAGATAGAGTTCCTCAAGTAGAATTCACCATTGCCGGACAACAATTCACGAAAGGCTATTATCTTGCCGACGGGATTTATCCAGAATGGGCTACTCTTGTAAAGTCGTTTAAGTTTCCACTAACGCAACAAGAAATACGGTTCAAGAGATATCAAGAATCCGCAAGAAAAGATGTGGAACGAACATTCAAGGCCGTTGGCAAATCATCAGAAACCCGGCAAGACCATATAGCATCAACAAAATAAAAAGAATCCTGTATTGTTGTGTAATTTTACACAACATGATAACCGAGGACAACGGTCGAAATATGTGTCAACTTGAAGAAGATTATTTGACAAACCCGGCAAATTTACCACAACGTTCATTGCAAGAAAGGGTTGCAACTCAATTACGTATGGACAAGGAATTACGCGATCGAACGGCACATCATCAACTTCGCAATGCTCTAATCGAACACGTTGCGCATCTTTCACCAAATTTCCGTCAACGTTAATCGCATTTTTTTTCAATAAGTGTAATGTTTTTAATTATTGTATTTTATTTTTAGGAAATGTAATGTTTATTTTAAATATAGTAATGTTTTTATTTTAATAAAATGTGTTTTATTTTAATTATTGTGTTTTAAATATGTAAATTAAAAAGTGACCGAAAAAGTGATCGTGACCATTGGCACTGGTCAGTCAGTTGTTAGTCAGTTTCAGTCAGTTTTGAGAAAAGCTGACGTGGCGATGAGTTGACAGAAAGTGACCAGTCAGTTTTGGTCACTCATTGGGAGTGCTCTTACTATCAAATTACAAACTATATCATTAATATATCATGATATTTTAAGGAGTTTATCATTGACTTATCATGATAACATGAAATTATGAGATTTAAGATATGTATGAAATTATAAAGGGTAAGTTTGTCTTTTTCTTTTTTTTCCCCACCACTAAATATAACACTACCAAATAGTTACTTAAATTAGAGTTGAAAGTTGAAACAATAAGTAAACATAATACTTTCATATGTTAATTAAACTAATTTCTTATATGAAACATGTAATGTAATTCTTTTCCATTGTCTTTAAGGTTATATTTAAACTCCATTAAAGCCAATATAGAATAACTTTTTGACATAAATAAAGTTGTTTATTAAATAATGGTATTGACATATGAAATTTGAAGATTTTAATAAATTTTTTACCTTTTTTAGTAACAAAATAAAATATAGTATAAAATTTTGATCAAACCCGAGACAAAGTTTAACCTTTATCGTTTAATAACTGTTTATATTAGTCTACTGTCAAATTCAACGTATAAGACGAAAAAAATATGAAATGAGTATTATAGATTATATAACAACGATATAAATACAATTATAACAAATATATAAATGAAATAAAATAATAATACAAAATACAATTTAAACGGTTGTTAGAATAATAAAATGATGCCATTATCATTATCATGTTACTTATTTATCAACACATTACAAATTAGAATTTTTTTTGTTGCTTACTGTTATTAAACTACCAGTACCAAATGAATTACAAAGTATTTAACTTCATAAGACTATTCAAGTACAATTGTACTTAGACAACTACGTATGTAATTATGGAACGATCGTCATCTTTTTATAAATTACATTTGATCAACTTATAAGATATCTTATTGTTGTCTACTTATCCCCTCGCAAAGCGAGGGGCATATAATACCTTGTTAATATTCAATTTACAAGAAATAAATCAAAAACAAAATTATTTAATTTTTTTTTTTTTGGACATATCTTACTTATACACAATCACACATGTTATATACACATTTTCCTACAATAATTTTTGACTCATCACCCTGTTTATTGATATGTATTGAGTACCGCTAAATCAAATGACATTTAACAGAGTCCGTTTGATTTAAATAAAATTGTTTTAGTTTGATAGTATTTTACTTATCAAGCAGTTGATTCTTGTTCTACATCGACAATTTTCAGTTAGCTAAGTTGTTTATAGTTCGATAAACAGAATATAAAGAAGATGAAGACGCTTATAAAAATAAAAACATCAAGTCATTAATACGTAATTAATTTATATAGAAATAAGTATTCAAACCAAAAAAGATTAAAAAAAAAAAGATAATGTAATTATTATTGGGTATATTGACATGGACCAAGTCGAAGTCGTTGTGGTCACGAAGGAAAGTTTCAAAGTCGATTGGAAGGTAAGTTGACGTCGACCAAGCACATAAAGTTGGACGTTTGGTAACAACCATTTGGTTGCAACTTGCAACAACACGTACTATTCCCTTTTTTAAATTAAAAAATATTAACGTCTAAAATAATTAAATTAAAATCTATATAATACGTCATTGAGATTTATTAATGTTCTAATAAGTTGACACGACTTTTGAATTAGCGGTTATATATATCGGAATGGTCTTAAAGCGTTGCAACTCTTCGTGAAACGTTGCATCCGTTTAACAGTTGAGACTGTTATCAAATCGTGAAAAAAAAAACTGAAAAACGAAAAGCAATTAAGCCTAAATCAACCAACTCCATTCAATTCCAAACTATGTCCAAAAGTTAGTCCAGATTGATAATTAGATGGTAAATGGGTACATAAGGAGACTACAAGTTTACTTTTGCTCCTATATGGGGTCAAAACTCTCGTACTAAAGTAAGTTCCAACACTTATGATGCAACGAATATAGGATGTAGATTACAAAATGCAACTACTCTTCAAAATGCAGTTTACGCTCTCATTACAATTCAAAGTATGAATACATTACTTTATTTTTTGATATACGTGGTTTAATTTAGAGACCGTAGAAGTCATGTGTTTTCTCATATTATGTCAAATATAAACATTTAAATTTATAACAACTCAATTGGTAACTATTAAGATGATCCAAATTTAGAAATGTATTTATGCTAATTGTTAAAGTTCAAAATGTTTTTTTTTTTTCAATTTTCCGAACATATATTTGTGTGTTAATTGAAGCATCCAAATACTTCAATACTTGATCAGATATTACAAAATTAAAGATTTCATATTATCGTTTATTTAATTTAATTATTGTTCATCAGTACTAAATTAAGGAATTAGGTATTAAAGAGGGAACTAATGATATGATATTAAGAACGAAAGAAAGCAATATGATTGGAAATGCTCATTTCTCACTTGGAGTGTAAGATATATATTCAATCAATTAACTTTCTCCTTCCTACTCAAGTGCAAGTTACTCATTCATTTTTTAGACCTAACAATCAAGATCGCACGATCGAAGACGAGTTTAATTGGGTTACAATAAACACTTACCATATTCGGGGTAGAGAGTCTGCATATCCTACAACGGGTTAAAATAAATATCGTCCACACTTTACCCATTAACGTGCTAGACCTACTGTTGGATATGCAGACTCACGACTCTAACATTTTAAGTATTTTGTTTTGACCCAATCAAACACGTTTTTAATAATACGGTTCTTGGTTGTCATGTGGATTGTGGAATAGATCATGTAAGTTTGTCTTTTTAAAAATATAAAATGAAGAAAAATAAAAAAAAAACAAAAAAAACGTAAGGATAAGAAATGAATGTGCGAATCAATTCAGCATATGTGTTATTTATTTAGGCTCCAATTCAAAAGGACATAATGCAGTCAAAATTTTAAGGGTAAGATGCAATGTGGTTGAAATGCAATATATATTTATGATCCAGTGTACTTATGATGCAGTAAATATAAGTCATAGATAAAAAAAATCTAGAGTTGAAAGTGTCTGTCCCTTCTTCCATCTTTAAACCTCCTCCCCATCTTATCCCAAATCATCTATTTAGCATTATTTTTTTTAAAAAGTTAACTAAATAAAAAATCTAGAACTACATTATCTTACATATAATATAAAAAAGTCGGGTAGTATAAGCCTACGTGCATGAAAAATGAAAAAGTCACAAAATATTTATAAAATTTTATTCACACAATGAAATGTACTAATGAGATGAAATGTGAGAGTGATGAGAAAGAAAAGAGATTTAAATGTGATTGGTTTATCTCATTTATCACATCATTTTGTGAGTTTTTGTTTGTAAAAATTGAGTGAACGTAGTATTGCTCAATAAATAATGATGCTACATTACTTATTATTATAATTATTTGTTGATATTAAATAAGTATTATTTGAATTGTCTTTTGCAAATTGTTAGGTACATGATATATTTTTTTTTTTTTTTGGAATAATTTGTTTTGGCTCCGTTAATTTAAAACGTCACACCCAATTGACTTTCCAACAAGAGATTTTGATATATATGGCTTTTAAAAACCACACATATAATATTTGGATGTAAATATGATTGTAAATATTTAAATCCCTTTTTATTTTAACCTTAAAATAATCATCGCGTTACGAGTAGTAACTAAAAAACTAGAATCAAAATATATTTGTTTAAAAATCATACATTTGTTTATTTATTTATGAATTATAAAATAGAAAAAAAGAGGTTTATATATATAAAAAAAATATTGGAAACTCCGAGACACATTGAAAGCATGACCAACAACGCGCAACACACGTTCTTTCTTTTTTTAATTAACTACGTATGATACTATCCACTAATATGTTTGAATAATTATCGGTTATTTGAGTTTGTAGTTATGTTCTCGAACATATCGAACCCAATACTTTAGTTTGATATTACGATAAGGCATCTACAAATGTTAGTAAAAAGGTATTTAAAATTACTATAATGAATTTATTACTTAATCTATACTCATTAATAAAGTATATTTTCCACATAAAAATGGTGTAGGTCATTTATTAAGAAATTCAAATTCAAATGGAATTTTGTAATAATAAATGAATTGAATGATGCAATAAGTGATAATGAAGTCTCACCATCACGCATGGATAAGCATTTACATTTACATTTACGTTATAAAATTGTAAGAAATTACATGAAAATGAAATCATTATATGCTTTCATGGTATTAAGAATTTACAATTTTACATATTCCCATATTTCATGTAAAGGAAATCTACTTGTTTCCTTAGATTTTATTTATTTATTTATTATTTTGCATGTATGCTTTCATCATATTATCATTATTATCAAGACACATTTCAAACCGTTGACATTATTTTTGATAATTTGAAAGCAAAACAAACAAAATGTGGACAGAATTAAACGAGTTCCATAATTATTTAAACCAATCTTCTGCCTACTCGTGCTTTGAGTAGATGATAAATTACCTAAAAAGTGCCAGGGACAAACTTGGAAATAAGAAGATATGACAACAAATAAAGAAATCCATAAAGATTAATATAAATGAAAAATGAAAAAATAAAATAAAATAAAACAGAGTCAAATTCAGTTCAATTGTATATATTCAACTCAATCCCTCAAAATTCTCCTAATTCTCTCTACCAAATACTCCATATTCAAAAACCCACACCTTAATTCTTTCTTTAGTCAATACCATTATCTCAATTTCACATAATTATCATCAATTTCTCAAATTCAATGCACCCCTGTTCCTTGGTTGGTCAACTTCAAGAATGATCAAAAGATTTGACTTTTTAGCTACCAATTCAGGTTTTTATTGAATTTGTGTGTTGAATTCATAGATAGTAGTTCATGGCGATTCAAAAAGATAGGGTGAAGTTTAATGTTGGCGGTAAGATATTTGAAACAACCTCTACAACCTTAGCAATCGCCGGCCGTAAATCATATTTCGGAGCTATGTTTGATGAAAGTTGGAACCTTCAATTAAATACCGCCGGCGAACACTTTATTGATCGCAACCCAGATTGTTTTTCAATCCTATTAGATTTATTAAGAACAGGGGAGCTTTACATTCCACCAAATATACCGGAGAAATTGGTATATCGAGAAGCCCTGTTTTACGGTCTCATGGACCATGTTCGATCGGCGAAATGGGGCCCATTTGATGGGAACCGTCTTCAGCCGGCGAAATCAGTCACAGGACGCGCACCAGGTGACGGAACGGCGATCCGGGCGTCGCCTGATGGCGGCTGTTGTGTGGCCCATGGAAGTATGGTCCACATTTACGATTGGATGTTTGAAGAACATCCTCCAATTAACCTTGATTACCAACGGGTCAATGATGCGGGCTGGGTCGGCCCTGCTGACCCAACCGGGCTAGTGATCAGCACATGTGAACGGCTTGGGCGTGGCCAAGGAGGTATGGGGTTGTTTAATTCGACAACCGGAGAATTGAAGTATAAGTTTAATGTGACACATGAAGGTGTGGATAAAAGTTACACCGCTGGTGCGTTGTGTTTTAATGACAGTGGTAACTTGTTTTCGAGTTGTAAAGGGCGGAGTAACGAATACGGGATTGGTGTTTGGGACCAAAACACCGGTCAACAAGTCGATTTCTTTTACGAGCCACCTGGGTGGTCACTTGGAGATGCTGATAAACTTCAGTGGTTAAATGGGTCAAATTCTTTATTAGTAGCCACTTTGTTTCCTAGGAAAGATAATTGTTACATTAGTTTGCTAGACTTTAGGTCAAAGTCAATGGTTTGGTCTTGGTCCGACATGTGGTCTCCGGCGAATAGTGATGATCGACGTGTAAGAGACGCGATTGGTATGGAAGAAAATAGTTCAATATGTGTGGTTAATGAGTTTGAGGATTTAGGGTTTATGGACTTAAGGCGTGACTCTGGTTCAGTGAGGTGGAGCTCACGAAGTCGATTAATGAAGGGGAAAATGCCTGATGAGCCTTGTTACCCGAAACTAGCATTACGTGAAGGCCAATTGTTTTCATCGATGAACGATTGTATCTCAGTGTTTTGTGGGTCTGATTGGGTTTTGACGTCGAGGCTTAGAAGGAGTTTCGGTGGCTCGATTTGTGATTTTTCAATAGGTGGCGATCGGCTTTTCGCCCTTCATAGTGAAGAAAATGTGTTTGATATTTGGGAAACTCCCCCTCCTCCCATTGTGTGAATTTGTGATATTGATTTGTTATGGTCACAATTTATTGCATCATTTTGGCATGTTTAGGTACTAGTTGCTAATCATAGAGAATTACATGACTAAGTTACCTTAGTAGAGTATATGATATGATCATGTTCATGTTTTCAATGTCTTTGTTTTAGTTACTTTTACTAGAGCTGAGATACTTGGAAGTTAGAACCCGAAGCAGTTATGCATTAATGAGTTGTACATTGCAATGGATGTCGTAAAGGGGGAATATGTTTCTTTTTTGTAGCTTATCCAATTTCTTTTTGACCATTCACTTTTGCAAAGGGGATTCTTAGCCATGTGGTTGTTAACTGACTCCAAAACTAACTGTGCTTGCATTGGTGGCTGGCCTGCCTGCCTGCCTGCATTGATAATTTTACATATGGGTTCTGCCAGTTTTTCACACTTAATAATAAAATGACACACTTATTAGGGTATGGGGACATTTGGGCATTTCTACATTGATGAAAATGGTACCATAATTAAAGAAAACTTGTACACTCTGCAATGTTCACTTGTATCTCTTCATCTAACAAAAGACAACCTTACCATTCTACCAATTATTTTGTTTAGGCTAGAAATAGAACTGGTAATCGAGTTGCATTGATCTATTATACGGTACAAATGGTCAAGCATATTGAATGCCATTTGCCATTAGATTTCGCTCTAGTAGTACCTTTTTTCTACGATAGAACGTACACATGATAATGAAAATTATACAACGTTTCATGAGTAGTGGCAACTACTACTGCCAAAAGATTTTCGAATTGTTCCATGGAATAAAGTTCATAGCTTTTTGCTTTTGAAATGGTTACTTCTTTTTCTAGAGCTAAAACATTGAGCAATGTTGTTACACCGACTTGCACGTTATGCTTTGAAACTTGTACATGTGCTATATAAAAAGATTTACCCTTTATGATCATGTGCTCCAAGATTTAAAAATGGGTGTTTTGAACCTTTATAACACAAATGCTTTCATGAATAGCAAATTCTTTTCCCAAAACTCTAAAATTCTCAAATCCAAATAACTTGCATCTTATGCATTAAAATTTGTTCAGTGGTCCAAAAAAGGAGGCTAGCTAGCCCTTAGGATCATGTGCTTCAATATTTAAGAATCTTGGGTTGCTCTAACCACTAAAAACCTCCACAGCAGATGGAGTAAAACACTCTTATGACACAACCCACAACACACCATCAAGATCCTGACTCTTGTCTTGTTTCACTTGAATCTGGTACAATATTATAATGTCACAAGTCCTCCTGTAAATGTAAATAAAACTAAGCATATAAAAACCATTTAATAAAGTTACAGAATTGCCTTGTTTGACCAAATTTTTTTTAAAAGATAGTACTAGTACGGGATCGACGCAGACAAACATCAATAATTAACAAGTAAAAATGACTAATCTATTTCGGGTTAGCTAATCGATGGTCATTATTCAGTAAGATATACTCCCTCCGTTCCAATTTAGTTGTCCTGTTTTGATTTTTTGAGTATTTCTTTTTCAACTTTGACTTTGAATTTATTTGTTTGTGCTATATAATATTTGATGTAAAATATATGAATGGATTGAGTTTTAAATGTATTTTCATTGGTATAATTTTAATCAAATATCATATAACACAAACAAAAAAATTTAAGGTCAAAGTTGAAAAAGAAAGACTCCAAAAGTCAAAACAGGACAATTACATTGGGACGGAGGGGGTATATGTATATGTGGCATATGGAGTATATTTTAAGGTTTAAAGGTATAGTTCCAACAACTATTGCCAGAAACCTGAATTATTAAACAAGATCGTTGCAGGCAGTCTTGCATTAGTACAGCTAAAACTCTGTTTAGGATCATTTATTATAAGGCCGGTTGGTTGATCCAATTCATGTACAGACAAAAGGAGAGATATTTATTTTATTATCTTTAATACGATACAATCAAGGAATAAACTTGCACTGATAACGGATGTGAACTACCAAGAAACTTCTTTTAAAGGGAAAGAATATAATTAAATCAATTAGATATTACTAATAACGAGTATATATCATCAATAATATTGATTTTCTACAGTACTGTGATAAATGTTTAATGTATTCTGTTAGCTTAATAAAGATCAAACTAATGTTAGCCTATCGGCTGTTTACACCTGTGTCACTTCTTGTCGCCGTTAACGATCTAACGTTTTATATAATGGTTGAATATGTTGTGAATGAAATTTCGTATATTGTATTCTAAGCATAATACACAAGGACCCGAAAATCATACTTCTTGAGTTCTGCTGTAGAGAAATATGTAAGCTGCCCTGCAGCATGTAGTTTGGAATCCTTATAAAATGAGTATGTCGATATCATGATGTAGAACTCTATGATGTCCTCTAAAAGTGAAATGATACCTCACAAATAACTGTGTTATAAAGATTACTTAAAACTCAATTTTTAAGGGGATAATAATAGTGACCACACTTTTCAATGTAGACCATGCTCCCTTGCATAGCATGTTAGTGACATTATTATATCAGATTACGTATATGGAAGAGCTCCTTATATTTATAGTCATATAGCCCCTTCATGTCTCCATCTCTTTCTTGCTGTATAAATAAATGCACTCTCATTGTTGCAATATCTAAAATTGTAAGTTTAAGTGAATTAGCAATCTCATTTTTTCTTCAGATCTTGAATAATCTTTGTATCCACTATCAGGATAAGAAACTTTGAAGACGCGGTATTCATGTGGTACAGCAATTTGCTTACATAATTACATTCATAGTATTTGTGAGGATCTGTTATTCATTTGCCAAAACAGTCAAGCGCCTCAGAGTACATTAGAAGTATTCGATGAAAACAGTCAATGTTAAACAAATAATTGCAAAATAGGATGGACCACATACCCCATCCGCCAAATTTTGAGACAATAAAGTCACAAACTTCTCAATATTCAGTTTATGGATTGTAGTAAAAAATATCAAGTTAGAGGTTCATGAAATTTGATTTGCAGCGTTGAACATGTCACGGACTATGTCATCATGTAAGCTGCAACAATCCAGCACGATGTCAGCTTCCGTATGTCAATTTATATCAATTTTACTTTTTGCCTGCAAAGCATAGCAAACATGGGGAGAACAAATCAACTGTCCAAAGCACGACATACACTATGATGAAGATAAAACATCTTACATAATTATTAAACAACCTACGGGTTGAAAATAGAAGTTTTGGGTTCTTATCATCATGTAATGAACGATCACGCCTGAAAATCCTGAATATGGGACTGCGCGCAACCTCCTTTAACAGACACAGATCTATTAATTAGTAATTATTATGATTATGATATGGTCTTATGTAAGCTTATAAACTTCTCGTTCCCAAGCTATAGTGCTGTGTTCTGAAACAGCAGTTAAATACTAATTAAAATATTGCATATACGTGTGATGTTATAATGGGTTAAGTTGTAGGGTTTGCTGTTTTCTAAAAAAAACAAGATTGCACATACATTATCAATTATATCAAGCTTCTAGAGTAACTGTTTTCATTTTAAACTAAGTAAACATTGGATTTAAATGAAAATTTATTAACAAAAAGGCATATATGGGACTCTTTCATTTCATGAGAAATTGAAACAAATATATATGCATGCAAAACGCAAATCCTTGAAGCAACAATTGGTGCAACTACACAAACACAAATCGAAGGCCACACGAATCAACGGCTATTGTTAGAATATTTCATAACCAAAACCTCATTGACTCACGTCGCAAACTATAATTATATCCATATACAACTTTTATTTTTATTTTTACACACAAAACCATAACGTAAATCTATTTGTTTTTCAGAGATTGGGAAATTTATCAATGTTTTTTCTAGGGTTTTAATATCAGTGAATTCCAATGGAATTGGTACGTAATTTGTTGCAAATGCCTCACGATGGACTTGTTTGGATCTTTGAACGTGGTAATTAACTAATTACTTAATTCTTAATTGAGTAATTAGTTTAATATGCGTGTTTATGTAATATGGTTTACCCTATGTAACTGTAACCCTTAGAGTCACAAATCAGTAAGATAAAACTCTCTAGTTTGGCCCCGTGGACTAAACCGGTCTCCAATATCAGAGATCGGATATACCTACATAATATCCATGTGTGGCATTGCTCATATTCGTATTTATCTATCTTGATTGCTTATTATAATTGCAAGGTTGGTGATTTGATTATCCGTTTATTGTTGTGGATGTGTATACGTAATTACACATGTACTTTGGGCTCCCTACGAATTCCCAACTTATTGAATTATTTATTGAGTGTTCATAATGTACGTACATTAGTGTGGATACGTATATATACTCAAGAACAAAAATGATTAGAACTTCGATTTAGTTTTGATATATGATGATGATAATGTGTCAATTTGGTGTGCAGTCTTTGAGTGCTGTTTCACGACTGGAGGTTGGGAACTAGAAGATTATATAGCTCATATAGGCAACATAACAAATCAGTTTAAGGAGCCATACCCTGAAACTTGTCATATATCTGAAGCAGACAAATCTGGTGCATCACCAACCAATCTTATCATTATTATTTTTCTTGTAGGTCTTGCTCCATCTCTGCCACCACCTATAAATAAGGGAGTGCTCGGCTGTGAAAACTCAACCAACAAAGAAACCGAAGCCTTTACATTGGAGTAAGCTTAATAGAACAACACAAGGAAGCTCGTGGGCTGACGCAGAAAAATCTGGTGCAGATGCTAGGTGTGTTTTTTTTCCTTTTCATGTAGGACTAATTTTGTATTTTTATTGTTTTATTTCACGAGGTTCTCATTTTTCTTATGGCTGTGCATCAGACCAGACATTGATTTTCCAGAACTTGAAAATCTCTTCTCAGCAAATACAAGTTCCGGTAAGGCTGCAAAAGTAAGAACTCAATCAGCTAAACTAGAAAAAGTGCAACTGGTAAACATATAAAAGTTTTGGAAAACATAAAAATGGAAGACTCTGACTTTACAACGAGAGGAGAAGCTAGTGCCTCATTAAAAAGATTGACTCCTTTTGAGTTTGTTTTTATCTTGCTTATCATGAAAAGAATCTTGGGCATCGCCGATGTTCTTTGCCAAGCTCTACAGCAAAAGTCTCAGGAGATCGTGAGTGCAATCCAAATGGTTTCTCAAACAAGAAAACTGATCGAAACATTTCAAGATAACAAATGAGATTCTTTTCTTAGAGATGTCATTAATTTGTGCAAGAAGCATGATCTTGATATTCCTGATCTTGGTGTTCCATATTTTGAAGGGAGAAGTATCAAGAATCGCGATCATGTTACTAATGAGCATCACTACCATTTTGATATATTTAATGAGTCAATAGATTTTCAGTTGGGGGAACTTGACTCTAGGTTTAGTGAAAGAATTGTAGAACTTTTAAAGCTTAGCTCTAGTTTGGATTCAAGAGAAGGATACAAATCTTTCAATCCGGACTCCATTCTCATGCTTGCAAAGAAATACTATTTTCTTGATTTCAATGATCAAGAATTGGACATTTTAGCATTTCAATTAAAGCACTTTGAAGCTTATGTGAAGGACCATTAATTAATGGAAAAGTTGTCATCTATTTCAGAACAAAGTCAAGGCTTAGCGGAGACCGAAAAATTAAAGCACTAAAGTTGACATATATTGGGATGCTAAGGATCGATGTCCTAAGGACTTCAGAGCTGAGGTACTTTTCTTGAATTTATCATAAGTAAGTGTTCACATTTCTTTTTCCCAGTCATGCTTACAAAGCATATAGATGATTTTTTTTTTTATTTTTTTTATGAAGCTTCTTTTCTCGAAAATGGACACCACAACTTCTTTGGTTCTACTGGTTTAACCTTGTTCTAAGGAGGAAGAGCTCCAACAGGATTCATTTTTTGCAGTTCAAGATAAGTTTAGATGTGCAGATTGGCTTGTTACTAAAAACGTTGATGCTTTAAATAGACTCCACCAGATGTTATTGTCCGATATTGTCAATGAAATGTTGGAAATCAGCTTTCATCAAAGGAAGAATTACAGGTGTGAACTACTAAATAACTTCTTTCAAATGGAAAGAATATACTTAAATCTCTTAACCGTTAACTATTAACTAATAATGAGTATAAATCCTCAATAATATCGTTATTTAATTGTTTCTTTTGTTGCAGTGCCTTAGAGGACTAGAGTAGGGGTGGCAACTTGGGTTGGCAGTTCAAAGTATTCAACCTGAACCCAACCTGATTAGATAAACGGGTTGAGTATTTCAACTCAACCATCAAGTTCAAATGCATTAGAAGAACATTATGCAGTCCAAGTGCGAACCAGTTTCTATTAGATTCTAAAAAATGGCAGATTGCCAGTTTCTTACATAACTTCATAATCATATCTCATTGTTCCTAAGCTATAGTGCAGTATGCTGAAACCGCAGTCTAAGGCTAATAAAAATATTGCATAAATCAAAGCTTCAATGAAAAAATATCAACCTTCTTTATATATAAACCTTTTATTAAATAATCATTTATTAATATAATATTAATAACTGAAGTTAAAAATTGATAAAAAATTTAAATATAATATATGAATCACCTTTATGATGTCATCAATTTAATTAAAAGTTTCAATTTGACAATTAGGTCCCTTTATTTAATTATAATCTAATGATAATTTTTAATTTAACAATTAGATCCCTTTGTTTAATTTTAGATTTGGATTACAACAACTATGATTTACATTAAATCGAAATCTCTTATTAATTTTGTTTGAAAAGTTGTATCATTCCTATTAACTCGAGGATATCAACAATCTGTTAATTAATTTATTAGTTTATGTTTTTAATTTAAATTATAAAAAATTATTTTGTTAAAAAATCTTAAGAAAAAAAAATCAAACTTAAAATACGTGAAGAAATTTTCCAAATAAAATTCGCTTTTTCCAATTACAAAAAAAAAAAGCGGAGTTCAAGTAATAGTAAAAAAACAGCTTGTGATTCATAATAACTAGAACCAAATAAAAAATTAAGTTGCAAGTAGGAGTTGAACTTGTGAACTATATTAAAGGTCAAGAAACAATCGAACACCACCAAACTAGACAAAAATACTTGTTCATTCTTAGCGCATTATTATAAAGTGTTTAAGAATAAGACAAATCACTTACTATTCATAATTGTTCAATAATTGATATTAAGGGATAATAAAAGTGTTTAATAATAAGACAAATCACTTACTATTCATGAGTGTTCAATAATTGATATTAAGTGATAATTAGAAAAACACCATCTATAAATACTATATGACTTTTTTATAAAAATTATAATCTCACTCAATGTTTATACTTTATTTTCAAGCTCATTGTATATGTTTAAAGCCGTATATGATAACCTATATAAAAACATTAACTTATTTTTATACTTGTGTTAATATTGCAATCTATAACTAAAATTTATATTAATAGGTCTTTGAGCTCGTGCAATGCACGACCGTATATAAAAGACAATTATATATTATGAAATATTTTAATAATACTAATACTAATATTAATACTGTTAATTGAAAACTATAAAATTGACATTGAAAAAATATATATAAAGAACAACCAAAACAGATATGAAACAAAAATTTCAAAGTCCTTTTTTTTTTTTTTTTTTTTTTTTTGTCAATTACAACATGAGAAAATTAAAACAACATGTTCACAAATACTAACGTGAAATATTACAATTACAAATTTTATATAACTTTAATGTGCAACATTAACGTTGTTGTTAAATTGTGCAATGTCAACATATTAATATAAAGTTTGACTATTGGTGAAATAAACTAATATGGGTAACTTGACACTTGTATTAATTAATGCAAAACATACCTTTAATAGAAACGTTGCAAACTTCTTATATTCTTGCAACCTCTCAAATTTGTGCCTAAAACATATCCAAACGTTCCGATTAATTTTAACACTTATATCTTATGTAAAATTTAAAACTTATTCTCTATGCTTCGTTAATCAAAGTTGATGCAATATAAAGTGACATTTAACCTATATTAGTTGGCAATTTAATGCCATAAGTAGGTATGTGTAATTTGCTAATTATCATGATTAAATAAAATGAATTATGATATTCAAATCAATAAAAAATGGAAAGCCATGTGGTATTCTTATAATTTGGTGAATAGTTTAAAAACAATGATACTAAATACATGTCATATTTAATAAAACCTTAGGTTGTCACATAAACAAATAAAAACTTTATTTTATATAGATAGATATATTCTTGATGTATATAATGTAAACGTTTACCCTTACATTTCTTAGGATACAAATGAAAATCAAAGTGACATTCAATGATATGCTATATTTATATTTATATATTAAGATATGTTATATAAGTTATAAATTATATATATATATATATATATATATATATATATTATATATATATGAGTCAATCATAGGGAGAAAGAAATTTAAGGAGAAGAGAGGAAGAAGCAATCAAATTCAGTATTTTATTACTTTGATTGAAATTTTTACTATCCATAACTTTTGAATCAACTAAATTCTATTAATAAAATATTGAACCAAAGCAATTAAATGTACAATTATAGTAATAAAAATTTAAATCATAGTAATAAAATACCGAATCGTATTGTTTCTCCTTCTTCTCTCCCTAAATTTTCTTCTTTTTTTGATCTTATACTATATGTGTGTGTGTGTGTGTGTGTGTGTATATATATATATATATATATATATAGGGGAGCGTTCAAGAAGGAAATGCTTTTTTGGGGGGAATGATGAGCGTTAACATTAACACGAACAATATTACACTTAACAATCAAAATGTCAACAAAAAAATATTTTTACCAATAAATAATAATCAAAATCGATGTTATAAATAATATATTAAGGAAAGAATTTCATTTTTAAGTCATAATATTAGTTGATGAATATTTACATAATAAATTTTTAACATTTATCGTAATGAATGTTAGTTATCACATTATTTGAAAAATATTTTTAATTTTAACATTCATCACCATGAATGTTACTAACATTCACCGCGATGAATATTAACAATTTTTGGTCTAATATTCGTAAATTTATATTATAACCCGCAAAAAGAATTTATCAAGGAAGTTTAACATTCATAGCATTGATTCTTATTAACATTTACTAAATTTCACTTTTTTTTGTGTGAGATTTGTATTTTCGAAGTTAAGATGCTCGGTGATGAATAATAATGCTTCCCTCTTCCCTTAAAAAAAGTGTTTCCCCCTAGATCATCTCACTATATATATATATATATATATATATATATATATATATATATATATATATTGTCAAAGGTTCAAATGAGAACCACAAAAAGGTAAAGAACTGCGAGAACTTTTAAATTATAGGGATTTTAACATGTTTAATGATTCAATCATATGTGAACATTGATGTAGATTAAGGTTAAAAGCAAAATAGTTTGAGAAAACATCAAAACAACCTTTAAAATCAAATTTATATTTTTCATTCACATGTGCACATTTGATATGTGCACATGTGAACACTTCATATATTTTTATAGTTTAACATGTATTTTGTTGTTTTTAAGTTTTGTTTGTCAATAATATGAACATTAAATAACATTTCTATGTAATTTGTTGCGTTTACATGTATAAAAATAATGTAATTTAAAAGTTCTTGCAGTTCTGTACCTTTTTGTGGTTCTCGTTTGAACCTAACCATATATATATATATATATATATATATATATATATATATATATATATATATATATAACTATAATTGAATTTTACTTTATGTTAAATTTAACTATGACGAAAAGGAAATGGTGAATAAAAATATGAGCTATATTTAATGTTAAACTACGCTTGACAACACATGTTACATACAAATTAGACATGTTACTTTTAAGACAAAGCGATCTAACAAATGAGGAGGTCGATTCGTTAAACGATTTCATGCTCTCCAAAATTATAGAGGAGACAACATACTTCAGTTCATATACTATTTGTGAGAAATTACTAATAAATTTAACAGTCTGTCAGTCTTTATATTCGCCCGAGATACTAAATAGACTGAAAGCACCTAATTACCAAACCACAACCTCACACTTACAAAAAGTGTGCCATTAATATTACTTCCAAACATTGATCACTCCAAGGATTATGCAAGGGAACAAGATTACAAATTAAAAAGGCTTGGTGAACATGTTATCGAAGCGATGATCATTTCAGGGAGGCGCACCAGGCACATAACTTATATTCCATGGATGCGATTAATGTCGTCTGATAAACCCATATCTTTCAAGTTTAATCGAAAACAATATCCTTTTACCTTTATGTTTCGCGGTGACAGTAAAAAAAATGCAAATGACAATCATTACAAAGTGTATGATTGTAATTACGGTGACCGATCTTCTCTCATGGACAAATGTATTGTACAAAGAGGACTTACAAATGATATAGTTATTGCTCAGTACTATAACTTTACCTTTATAATTGTTAACTTCTAATTTTTCCTTTATACTTTCGATTTCATTACTTATAAGTAGATTACTTTACAATTCAATGCTCTTTGACTTATCATGAATGATATCCGAAACAAACCTACTCTCTACTCACTCAAATAAGTACCACTTAATTTAATTTACAACCTACACATCTTTTTTACCTCATGTAAAACAATACACTTTATCATATACAAAATGTTCGTACTTATAAAACCAATTACATATTCAAGGACTCGTGTGTGTACACGGGTTTGAGATCTAGTAAGTTAGATAAAGTATTTGAGATTTGTCTCATTTCCAACATTCCAACAAGCCGTGGACCCTTTTAGACCACTTTCAATGGTGTGCTCAAGGATGGAAGAACTGAAGAATTGAACTGTCGGCAAAGCGCTACGTCAGCATTTCCTTAGAAAGAATGAAGAAAAACTGAATGCTGTTAGTAGTTGACTGAAGAATTGCACTATTCTGAACCACATTTATCCATAATACATTTATTATATACTCAAAACAAATAAATAAAATAAAAAAGTTGGTCCCACCCTATTTTTGTCTCCCTCGTCTCTTATAAAACGGAAGCAAGAAAGACAGACTAAGTAATGTATTATTGGGAGTGCTCTTAGAAGTATTTTGAAAAGAAAATTGTTAGAGACACTTGATACTCAATGGTGGATCTAAAAATTCACATTGTTATAAGGTTAAATTTTATTACCTTTAATTTTTGTAAGTGACAAACTCAAAATTATTACTACACCTAGCTTGTGCAAGAATTTATCTCAAGAGCAAATTCATAATGTCTACAAAGATTAGACAGTTTAAAAAATAGGGTTAATTACATATATTCACTCTTTAAACCTAACAAATATCATATATATCCATTTTAAATTAAAAATATCAAATATACCCAAATTAGCAATTAATTTATTATTTAAAATTCTGAAATTGACAATAATTATCCATTAAATTGTTGATTACAATTATACCCTTATCCCTTTATCGCTTTTTTCCTTTATAAAACTTAAATCCCTGCCACTAAAATAGCTTTCTAGTTTGGAAGTTTGGAACCCACCAAACCCAAATCCGATTACCCTTTGGACGTAAATAAACAAAAGGAGTTAATTAAACCACGATTTATTTTGTATTTCCTTTTCCTTTTCTAAATTTATGTTACATTTATATTACGTAGGAAGAATTTAAATACACATGGCATCAAAATGTATCTTATGTTAGTATATCCCTATTGTTTCTTCTCAAAAAGTATCATCGTATTGTAGTCTTGTTTATTTAATTTGAATAACAATAAACACTCTGTATTGTATAATGATTTTTATATGAACGGTTGTATTGTAAACAATTTCATGGTTACCCAAATTGTGTTGTATAACAATTCCATTCTACAAACTGACTTTTGTATTTAGTTCAGAGAATTTGGGTGTTTAAAAAAAAAGGAAGGATGTAATCAACAAGTTAATGGATAATTATTGTCAATTTTAGAATTTTAATAAATAAATAAATTGTTAGTTTGGGTATATTTGATATTTTTAATTTGAATTGGGTATATTTGATATTTGTTAGGTTTAACCCTACAAACACAAATGGGCTATTTTTGGGGGCTGGTCACATTTTGACTTGGGCTAGTTAAAAAATTGCATGTATATCACTTCGCATATAATGATAGATCCAAAGGAAAAAAGACAAGTCCACGACTATTTCAAACCAATTAATAAGCATCTTCAATTTTTTTTAATGTCACGTGATTTTCATTTTTCGAAACAAGATATTAAAAAAATGGCCAAAGTGTGAAAATGAATAAAGTATGATAAAAAATTAGTGTGTATTAACCTTCAAAATTTTGTAACGTGAGTATTCAATTTTCGATTTATTGATAATTGTATATAATTTTTTTTATGAAAATGTATAAAGTATGACAAAAAATTAGTGTGTATTAAGTGTTAACCTTCGAAATTTTATATTATGTGTATTCAATATTTGATTTATTGATAGTTGTATGTAACTTTTTGTGAAAATGAATAAAGTATAAAAAAAGTAGTGTTTGTATTAAACTTCAAAACTTCTTATTGTGTGTATGTAATTTTTGATTTATTGCTAACTGTATGTAATTTTTTGACGTGAGACTTTGTATGAATATTACGTGGGTGCTTTACACGAATGACATAGCTTTCTAATTACATACGATTAACGATAATTGAAAATTAGATAAACATAATAGAGGTTTTGAAAGTTCGTACACATGATATTTTTTTTTATATAATTTTGTAACATTTTCAGACATTTAGTAAAAAAAAGTAATTTGTAAATTTATAATTAATAAAATATAAAATCATCAAAACATGATTTTGCAAACTCTTTTATTTCGTGAGAGATCGAAACGAAATTTGCATGCAAAACTCAAACCCTTGAAGCAACGATTGGTGCAACTACACAACCACAAAATCGAAGCTCACACGAATCAATCGCCATTGTTAGATTCTTTCACAACCAAAACCTCATTGATTCACGTCACAAACTATAATTATATACATATACAACTTTTAATTTTATTTTCACACATTAAACCACGACGTAAATGTATCTGTTTTAATCCTTTGTTTTCATACAACTTTTAACTTTAGGAATTTATCAATATTGTTTCTAGGGTTTCAATATCAGTGAAATTAGATGGCATTGTTACGTAATTTGTTGAAGAAGCCTCCTGACGGACTTGTTTGGATCTTTGAAAGAATTTATGGTAATTATTTAATCCTTAATTGAGTAATCGTGTTTATTGCATAATAATTCCTAAACCTTTCTTCTTTTATCATCACTTCACTTGTAAATAGCTGTTAGGGGTTTTATGTTTTCTTTTCTAGCTTTATTCCAATGATCATTTAAGCCATGCTCCTGTATTATGATATTCAGTGTTCATAATGCATGTACCATTAGTGTTAGTGTGTGTGTGTGTGTACTCAAGATTAAAAAATTAAAATTAAAATTTTAATTTCAGTCATGATATGTAATGATGATGATGATGATGTGTCAATTGGTCTACAGTATTTGACTGCTGTTATGAAACTGAAGCTTGGGAACAAGAAGACTATAAAGGTCGTATAAGCAAGATTATAAATCAGTTTAAGGAGACCTACCCTGAATCTTCAATCATGATCTTTAATTTTCGAGAGGGAGATATAGATAAAGAAAAAAAAGAAAGCAGGATTACTTCTACTATATTGGAATATCATCGTGATATTACTGTCGAGGACTATCCTTGGGAGTATGAAGGTTGCCCGTTGCTCTCAATAGAGGTGATCCACCATTTTTTAAAATCGAGTGAAAGCTGGCTCTCAGTTGCACAGCATAAACTTATAATGTACTCCGAGCTTGGTGGTTGGCCGGTTTTGGCTTTCATGGTGGCAGCTCTCATGCTTTATAGAAAGAAATTCTCTCTTGAACCCAAGGCCTTAGATACGGTGCATTACCAGTTCCCCTCAAATTTGCTACCCGAAATGGTATCAATTGATCCTAAACCTTCTCAGTTGAGGTACTTACAGTATGTGTCAAGGAGATATGCAGATGCAGAATGGCCTCCAAAAGAAAAGGCACTCACTTTGGATTGTGTTATAATGAGAATGATCCCTGATTTTGATGGAAAAGGGGGTTGCTGCCCTATATTCAGGATCTACGGACGAGATCCTTTGTTACATGTTGATAAAACCCCTAAACTTCTATTCTCAACCCCAAGAAGAAAGAAGAATATTCGATACTACAATCAGGTACGGATGTCCTATCGTTATTCCTTTTAACCTTTATAATGTTTCTAGAGCTCTGTTTCTTATTTTTAAATCTTAATTAGTATAAGTGCCATACATTCTCAATCCTGTATGTTTAAGATATAATGATGATTTGTTGAATGTACCTTTTAAAGAAGGTCAATCCCTTAAGTTTGAAACGTGATGATGTGTTGAATGAACCTTTTAAAAAGGCGGGTGTGCAAACTAAACTTGCCCCAGATTAGTGAGTCATGTAAAAGTGGATGAAACATATAAAGTATTGCATAAGCTACTATATTTTGAGTTTGTGGGTCCTATGAAAATGGTGCCTAACATGTACATCTTCGATCTTGCAACATTCCAGTGTGATGCTTGTTGCACTCTAGGTTGCATAGAGAACTTTTAGGTTGTTAATGTTCAAGAACACATTAATCTTGTATATATAGAAAATTAAAGAGTTCTGTTTTTGGAACTTATAGAACTGAGAAACATATGTTTGAAAATGACTCTTCATTATGCTTTGGCAGTTCTGGTCACATCCTCGAGAAACAATATTAAGTAAGTGAAATTAATAAGATAATTGGCTAGGCTTTTAATGCAAGTACTATGCTTATCGGTCAGCTATTTGTTTATCTTGAATGCTCTCTTGATTTGTTTTATGTCCTTCAACTGTTTGTCAATATCTATCATGTGGCTCGTGTCATTAGATTAGGATTAGTCAACTACCTTGTCATAACTATTTTTTCGTGTGTAATACTTGGTCCGTTCTATCAGTCCACTTCAATACTTAAAAGGACTTCAAAGACACATGTTTATGTACTTTTGTACTTGATCAGATACAAATTAGCAAAATGATTTTATCCAATCTTAAATGAGTTTGAGCAATTTAGGAATACCAATATCTATCTGAATATTAACAGATGAGATAATTCATATGTAAGGTAAACCTCATGGAGAAGGGATATTTACATTTTTCACGCAATGTATACAAGGTTACAAACCATTAGTCTTTAGAATTGCATTTGGATATAAGTTTAATCTGTAGCACTTGAGCTTACCAGCATATGTTGATACATCATCTCTTATGACATGTCAACTTATATCTTCTATATGGATTTTGTCAGTTTATTTTACTAGTTCAGCAATCCCACATTTCCTCATGCTCACTTGCATGTTATATGTTAGCCTTTCTGACTTTTGCCATGCATTGCAGGCAGACAATGAACTTGTTAAAATTGATATTAACTGCAATATTCAAGGTGACGTTGTGCTGGAGTGTATTAGCTTACATGATGACATGGTGAAAGAAAAAATTATGTATCGTGCCATGTTCAACACAGCTTTCATCAAATCAAACATGCTGATGCTTAATCGTGATGAAATTGACATATGTTGGGATGCTAAGGAACACTTTCACAAGGACTTTAGAGCTGAGGTATATTTCTTGAATTTTACGTAGGCATTCATATATATATTTTCAGTCATACTTACAAGCTATATTTACGATGAAGCTTCTTTTCTCGGCAATGGACACCACGGCTTCTTTGGTTCCACTAGATTTGTCTTGTTTTGAGGAGGAAGGGCTCCCAATGGAAGCATTTTCTAAAGTTCAAGATATGTTTAGTAGTGTGGATTGGCTTGTTCCTAAAAGTGATGATGCATTAAATAGGCTCCACCAGATGCCATTATCAGATATTGTAAACGAAATGTTGGAAACTGGTTCTCATCAAAGGACGGAATCCAGAAATTTACTTCAAACGCTTCCTAAAAGAAATAATCATGTTAACGAAGCCAATTCAAATGACTCACAGTTGGATAATGCTGTTAAGGCTAGAAGTATTTCACTTCCCAGACAATTACCTTCATCAACACAAACATCCCCGGATGGTTCTAACAAGTCTTCCTTTTCTGCTTCATCCATGCCACCTCACATTATTTTGACATGTGCACATCCTTCAATTTCTGAAAAATTTGAATCTCAGTTGCGTGAAAGTGGAACAGCATCCTCGTCAACTCCTCCTGTCCCATCAGATGGTAAGGCTGAGCCACCACCTCCAGCACCACCACCACCACCACCAAAGAAGGCGGGTACCGTACCTGGACCTCCTCCACCACCTCCTCCCCGTTCTGGGACTGGACCACCTCCGCCACCGCCACCAGCCCCAGCAGCACCAAAACCACCAGCACCGCCAGCACCTCCACCACCAAACCCGAAGGCAGCACCACCACCTCCTCCTCCAGCTGCCAATGCTAATGGGAATGCGAAAGGTGGCGGTGCCTCTCCTCCACCACCAATTCTTTCGAGAGAATCCAGTAGTATATCTGCTCCATCTCCGCCACCACCTATAAATAAGGGGCGTGCTTTGTCTAGAACAACGGCTGTAAAAACTCAACCAGCAAAGAAACTGAGGCCTTTACATTGGAGTAAGCTTAACAGAACCACACAAGGAAGCTTGTGGGCTGAAGCAGAAAAATCTGGTGCAGATGCTAGGTGTGTTTTTTTTTTTCTTTCATGTAGGACCAATTTTTCATATTTATTTTTTTGTGAGGTTCTCATTTTTCTTATGGCTGATGCGCATCAGACCAGACATTGATTTTCCAGAACTTGAAAATCTCTTCTCAGCAAATACAAGTTCTGATAAGGCTGCAAAAGTAAGAACTCAAGCAGCTAAACCAGAAAAAGTGCAACTGGTAAAATAGTTTTCTTATCGATGTGTGTAATAAATGCATATCTTTAATACCTTTTACCTATTCTTATGAATGAGGTTGATAATTACTTTAGTCCTTGTTCAATATTCAATAAATGCATTAAAGTTAAACATCTTTGTATATGTTAGTTATTTATTTGTTCACACCTCTAGCAGATTGAGCACAGGCGGGCATACAATTGTGAGATCATGCTTTCAAAGGTGAAGAGACCATTACATGAATTGATGGTAAGCTCAAAACGTTTTCCATCTTACTGCGCAATAAGTACAATCACTGAATAACTTTAAAAATGTGATAGGATTTCTATTGTACTTTCATGTTTTATCGATTACCCTTACCCTCGTGGTCAAAGATTACCAAACACGAACCTTTTTATCCCATTTTATTTTATGTTTTTTTCAATGTAAAATTCGTCAAACAGATAAATAAATACGAACATAATAAGCATACTGTGACAAATTAATAGTGATAATAGTATCCTGCAAAACATAAGGTTCTCATAAGTTGTGATGAAGTAGTTCATTTGTTGTGTTCATAATCTCTCAACAAGAAAAATGATTAACTTATAAAGTAGAGCCAAGGCAATCTCAGTAATAGAACACTAGAAAGTTGTAAAATTATTAATGTATGAAGTAAATACTAGTTTGGGCTGTCTTCATGCTATTAATTCTTTAGTTGTTAAATTTAACAGGAAATCGTCCTTAATTTGGACGATTCAGCAATGGATCTTGAGCAAGTGGATCATCTTATAAAGTACTGTCCTACCAAAGAGGAGATGGAACAGATTAAGGTATGATGTTAATTGAGATGTTTATATCATTATCATTGTCAGAAGAGCCCATAATGTTTGGTAGAAATATAGTTCAACACTTAAAAATCCGTTTATCCAAACATTAGGACCTTTTCTGATAATAACCACTTTATTGTTGATGCTGCATATCTTATATTCTTTTCGAAGTTGTCGTCTATTAGATTATATTATGTATCCATAGCTTTTATTTGTAGTATAACTAGCGTTTTTTATGCTTAGGGGTATAAAGGAGAGAAGGATGCCTTGGGAAAATGTGAACTGGTAAGTGATTACCATTCTGCCTTAATATGATATGACTATATGAGTAGTCAATCATATGGATTTAATTCTGATTTCTTGCAACAGTTCTTCATGGAGCTAATGAAAGTTCCACGTTCAGAAGCTAAACTAAGAGTATTCTCTTATAAGTTACAGTTTAGTACACAGGTCTGAAGATACTATTGCATGCATTTTGTTGCTACTTATAAATACTAGATTGTAATTTAGTGTTGTTTCTGCTTTTTTAGGTTTCAGATCTTAGGAAAAATCTAAATGATGTGTATTTATCAGTAGAACAGGCAAGTTATATTTTACTTTAATCATTGAGTTAATCATTGACAATTTAATTGGATTAAACTTTACCTGTTCATGTATGTTGATGGTGTGCTTATATCAGATCAGGAGTTCCGTGAAGTTTAGGAGAGTCATGCAGACAATTCTTTCTCTCGGAAATGCTTTGAACCAGGGAACTGCAAGAGGTGAGTTATTAATCGACCTTCTAGTTAAGCACTGCTGATTTGCTTTTTATTTTGAATAATTTTGTTTTGGTTTTAGGTGCTGCTGTTGGTTTCAAATTGGATAGCCTCCTGAAACTTAACGAAACACGTGCCAAGAACAACAAAATGACCCTGATGCATTATCTTTGTAAGGTATTACTTCTTGTTACAATGAAAGACATAGAATGCATCATTTTAAGTGGATAAGTCATTGTTTTACTTTTTCTCATGTTACCTCTGGTGGATCTCTTAGGTACTTGCAGACAAACTACCCGAACTCCTTGATTTTTCCAAGGAACTTGGCAGTTTGGAAGCTGCAACAAAGGTAAACTTGGCCCAAATTCGCAACAAAAATAATTAAGTTGTGGCAGTTTTGTGAATGTTGATTGCATTGATAATTTCATTCCAGATTCAACTCAAAATCTTGGCAGAAGAGATGCAAGCTGTTACTAAAGGACTGGAGAAAGTAATCCAGGAAAAGAAACAGTGTAAAAAAGATGGACATGTGTCTAAACGATTCCGGAAGGTACACGTATAACTAACTAATATAGCAATCAATTGATTTTGATTAACACAAAGATGATTAAATATGGAATATAACATTACTTATCATATACCGAAATGTAACTGGCTTAAATTTTGGTTTTTGATGTTCAGTCTCTGAAAAAGTTTCTTTCTTCTGCGGAAAGTGAAGTAAAGTCTCTGGCCTCGCTGTACTCAGGGGTGGTATGTCTCAAGATCAATTTTAGATATTAAGGCTAATTTTAGTTGCCAATTTTCATTGTAAGTTTTTGTTTCTATAGGGTAAAAGTGTGGATGCTTTGATTCTTTACTTTGGTGAAGATCCTAACCGTTGCCCGTATGAAGAAGGTATTCATCAAAAATGTTATATTAAATTCATTTCCGATTTCTGTAAGCTGAAATTCCATGTTTTAATAATTGAAATGTGTAATCGTCAGAAACACTAACCAGGTAAATTTGTTTCCGATATGTAGTGAAACTAATCCATTTCATGATATTATTTTCAGTTGTTAGAACATTGGATATATTTGTGAATATGTTTAATCAAGCCCATGATGAAAACTGCAAGCAAATAGAGGCAGAGAAGAAGAAGGCACAGAAGGAAGCTGAACAAGAAAAATTAAAACAACAACAAGCCAATAGACGAATAAAGAATGCCAATAAGGAGTCAAATACCAATATGGAGTGAGAATTAATAACAAAAACAAATAAGGAATCAGAACTGATAAGAAATAGTCCTATTATAAGTGCTGAATAGTGCTCATTTCTTTTCTACTATCTTCAATTCAAATGGTGGCGATAGGAATGGAATCTGCATATTAGCCGCTGCATGTGTTCGTGCCAAACAGTTTTAATTCCCAGTTTGAATGTTTCAAATGTAAAGTTGTACAAAAAAAAATTTTCGCTGCAACTGACAGTACTGGAACGTCTCGGACAGAAGGTTAGTCTCTTGAGCAGTCTTGGTTATCAAATACTATTGTTCAAGAACGTGAAGATTTCATCTCCATTTCTTTGTATTTAATGATGAAACTTGTGTTTGCAGTGAAGACAAATGGACGCATGTATTTTTAGCTGTTGGCAGCTTGTAAATATTTAGTGTTGCAGCTAAAGTGGAAGACGGCTCGCCCCTTTATAGTGAAAAGTTGCTGCTAGATCTTTCTGTAAAGAGCCATAACCTATAGTTGGAGGAAATTTGAAATGTTTTTCGGCTAGTTCGTGTAACAAGTGGTTTTCATATATATTATGCAATCCGATTAATTCTTTTGGTATATTATTTGTAGGTTTTAGTGAGATAGCATCTTAGGTCAAGGATTTACGTATCAAATAACTCATAAATCTATTAGATTTGTTGTACTTTTACAGAAACATGGAGTCTGATTGTTAAACGAGTACATTATCCTTTACCTGAAATGCATTTGATGCATTCTTCATGAATAAACCATGATATGCTTACTTATTCTATACAGAAATTATTCGATGTTTGATATATCACAGTTATAGATTTTAGTACAACTTCCTTTGCGTTGCAGTTAACCAAGTATTCCTATAAAGTATGAACTGTTCTTACTAAAAGGCGTTGATATACATTTTGTGGACTCTAATCATCCATTGGAATTACATTTACATCTGTTAAAAAGCAATCTTAATTTCTTTAAGAAAAATGACTGGTGACCTAAATATTGGTCTAAAAATTTGATTGGTAGATGTGAAAAATTAATTGGATGAGATTAAGAGGAGAAAAAATTCAACCAATGAGAGAAGTAGGTCTACTTTTAGGTCTATGTAATTAGTCATATATATCATTACTCTTTTTTTAATGAATCATTACTGAGCCGGTCGCAAGAGCTTTCCGGTTCAAACTAGCAATACATTTTGGGTGGTCAGAGAAAGGGTTGAAAACGGTCATGTGATAATCCAGTTAGGTCGCGTACATCTGAGTAAATACGCGTTCTCTCTGAATAACCTGAACAGGGAAATCCTTCTCCATTTATTGTATACTGAGCTAATAGCGGAACTAAAAACATTTGAGCTTGAATATATATATATTTTGATTTTAGAAACAGTTTGATAAGTTTTTCGGGTTTAAAATATAAAATGTTGTCTTTTAAGCCACTTGCAATGGTACTACGGGTTGCGGTTGAGTTGTGGGTGTAACGTCTTGTTTATCCTTTCAACCTTTGCAATGGTAAAAAGGGGTTGTGGAGGTAAACCCCACTAAATTAATTTATGTTTTCTTTCTTTAAGCAAAAACAAATACATATAATTAATTAAATACAATACGATATTTAACTTTCTTCATTAATAATAATAAAAAACAAAGTTACAATACCAAAATGAAACTTACAATTCTAGAAAGAAAGAAAAAAGTTGCAATAATTAAAAGTTCGCGAGTTTAGTCTTAAAAATCAAAAAGGTACAATTAATAAATAATAAAACTACTCGTCGTTTTTGTCTTTGTCTTCGCCTTCGCCTTTATCTTTGTTGTCCGAAACTTCAATGAACTCCATAAACTCTCTCCGAACATATGCTTTCATCTTGTTGGCATGCGCAATGTCGGTCGGATCCTCTAGGGTTTGGGATTTGATTTGATTTGGATTTGGGTTTGGGTTTGATATGTTTTTTGAATAAATGTGGAGTGTTTTTGTGAATGTGTATGTATAAAATGATAGCATTTGGTGTTGTATATTGGAGATAAGGGCATCTCCAAAGTATGGACTAAACATTACATCAAATTTGATGTAACAAAAGAATCTTTGAGGAATATACTTGCACCAAATATTATTCATCTTCAATTTCTATACCAAATTAACTTCTAACATTTACATATTATCCACTAGACCTTTTATATGTTTTTATTTAATTCAGTTAATTATTTTTATGTTCAATTGATATTCCAAACTATTCACTTAATTGAAACTTTTATTTATTTACTTTCATTTACTTCAATTATGTAACATCTTCAATTAATGGATATTTTAATTATTGTAGTTTGTTTAAAAATTATCATTTATTCTTTCATTCATCAATTATATAATTCGAAATATATAATATTTACATTAATAATTCAAGTAAATAGTTTTACATATTTGGACTTATAAAATAAAAATATTTTTTCGAAAAGGGTTAAATGAAATATTACAGATTTGGTGTAAGGTTTGATGTTGTACAAAATTTGGAGCAAAATTTTTAAAATTCGATGTACATCAAAAATTGCATCAAATTTAGTGAGTTGATTGGAGAAGAAATTTTACACCAAACATTAATTTTGATATTTTTGTATATACATTCGAGATGACCTAATGTATGTGTATATTTATAGCTCTACAAAAAGTTTTAAAACATATTTTAGGAAAAAAAGAAAGACAAAAACTAGTCGTTGATGTCAACGGTAAGAATTTTTATATTAACGATTATGTTATCGTTTATTTTTTAAAAAATGTTCTTTTAGTTTGAGTTAAAAAGCCGAAATAAATTGAAAAAAAAAAAAAAAAACACTGACCCACATTTTGGCGTCTCTACGTTCTCTCAAGCACAACGCTCACTGTCACAATTTTCACTGCGCCCGTGGTGATATCGTGGTGAACGTAGGCGAATCTATAGCCAATTAAGGTGGGTCACTAGACCCCCTTAAAAAAATATTTTTACTACAAAGCCCACAAAGTTTACTAATAAAACCTCTTTATAAATGAATTTGACCCTCCTTATAAATAAGTCTGGACCCACCTTTTGACTTTGGACTTCTTTGGACTTGATCACCCTTACATTTAAATAAAATCAGTTCCAAATTTAACTTGATAAAATTAGCCCATTTCCAATTATTTGAAACTCTTACATGATTTTTAGGTTAGTTACTAAGTATATTGATCCCTTCATATGCAAAACAACTTAGGTTGCTTTTTTCTCCATATAAACTTGTAATTAATGTTATATATGATCATTAACTTATTATATATTCATCATAATGTTTATTTATTATGCTATCTTAGTTTGAAATTTTATTTAGTTTACGTTAAAAAAAAAAAATTTAACTGCTTTATTGAAAACGTGTGAGTTGTTAAAACCCCGTAAGTTTGGATCCTAAATTTGGCACCGGTGGTGAACATGGTCTAATATATCATAAATCTGAATGTGCTGAAATTTACGACTTCAATCTCGTGCGTGGTGTACGTACAAGTGACGTGCCGTTAACGTAGTTATTCGCGCTTGGATTTGGTTGCTCACAGAAAGTCAGAAACATCATGTCCTGGGCCCAAATATGACCCACAAACCTTTTTTTTTCCCTTTCCTGTATACTCTTAAAAAGTTAAATTAATTAAAAGTAATATTTAATTAATGGATCTTCACCTCTTGGAAAAACTATTGACATATCGCATTTCTAAATTAAGTTATTATATAAAAAGTTCTGATTAATTAATTTTCCGTCTCAAAATTATTATTCACAAATAAAAAATACACAGTTTAAGGAAATATGATCATTACAATTTATTTTTTGATAATATGACAGTTTTATCCTTACTTTTTACACAACTTTTTAGGTCATACAAATGAATAAGGGGTAATCAATTAAATTTATTTAATTATACGTATCTATTTATAATTTATGAAAGTGAACGATTAAATTGAAATAAAGATAATAAAACGTGAACTGTAATTTCAAAACTTACGGAGTAAATCATTGGGCGTAGTCTATATGTGAAGGAGTGTTCCCTATAATTCATGTAACCACGATTGTCAGATATTTGATGGGTCACAAGTGCCTATTATCGTCTTATAATTCAGAGTTCGTATAATTATTGGATTTTTATTTTGTAAAGAGAATGAAAAACAATATATATATATATATATATATATATATACACACACTAGATACAAACCCGTGCGATGCACGGCAAGATCAAATATGCTTTTACCAACATCACCTGATAGCTAAAATCATAATAAATCGTCACTTCGATTAATCCTTTGAAACTATATACAGCTACAAAATCTGTCAGAAACTAAATTTTTATGAACTTTATTAATAACGGAGTATTTAAGGATAATCCTTCGATTTATTATATTTATATTCGATTGGAAATATGTAGTTGACATAAAATAAAATATAGAACACCACTTCTTATAAATTAAAAATGGTAGTTTGTATTTTAATAAATATAAAACAATTTTTTTAAAAGATTTTTTTGAATTAAGAAATTTATGATGTGTTGTGAGATGATTATGATACCTCAAATTGTACGTATATGTATTTCTATATATTATTAAAAAATTATTTTTGTTGTTTGTATGGTTATCAAACTAATAATTAAATTATTTTATTTTTTATTATATGTAAATTTTAAGAGATTGCCACGTGGCATATTTGTCTATGTGGCAAATTGTGGAGCAATTATTTATACTCCTTTAGTATATATATATATATATATATATATATATATATATATATACTGAAATTTAAACCCGTGTATACATACGACGCGTTAAATTTTTATTCAAATTCATTAAATAGTTATGCAAAAAATATGTATATGATTAAAGTTTAACGTTTTATTTTAGGTTTAAAATATACGATGTAGTTTAAAACTACGTTATTCAAGGTACAGTAATATGTGTGTTAAAATCTATTTAGTATCATATTAATGTTACCTTTTGTATATTAGTTTGAGTGTGTATAGTAGAAAGTAAGTTTGTAATCGGAAGAATATAAGACAAGTGAAACTATATTGAATTATAAAGAAATACATTACAATTATACATCACCAAATAAAAAGTGTTATGGAAAAATTTGTATAAATCAATTGAAAATCGTACATCTTTACATGTTCAAAGTGAAAATGAATGATTGATACTTGTGAGTGCCCATGTGATCAACAAACATAATTGCAAAAAAATCATAAATTATTCGTGTAACACTCCAATTTTTAAAAGTATGTGTTTTAAATTAAGAAAAGTTATTTAAATTATTAAATTCGTATTTGGTGTTAAATACAAATATCGAGTTGGGGTTAACTTATGAACGAGAAATAAGCTGTATGACTTGCGTGCCAAATATAAGTCTTAAGGGACTAAACTTGTTAAAATCGTAAAATGTATTAGGATGGTTGAATTTATAAATGAGAACCTAGTTGGGGGATTAAGAGTGATAATGGAGTAAATTGGATGGATTGAAGTTGACAACTAAGCTTACTTATATGTTAAGAATGTAAATTATTATATTTATATCCTAATTAAAAGAGAAAAATCAGATTTTAGTGTGTGTATTGTGTGTGGGTGTGTCTGGAACGAACTGGAAGCAGGGGAGGAGAAAGGAGAAGCTTAAAATTGAAGCTAGAATCAAGTAAATTGGAGCATATAAACCCTAATTCTTCATCATAAGGTATTAAGAACACCCATAATCCTTTTAATTTGATGTTTTGGGAAATTTAGTATGAACTCTAAATTGAGTTTTGAGGAAAGATTGTGTTATCTTGGTGTAGAAAGGTTAGATGATTGTTATTGAGTGTTAATGAACTTATTTGAGTATAAAAGAGATGAGTTTTGGTATTGTTTATATGAATTGATGATTTGTGAAAATAGAGATTTGTAGAGGATGATGATTATGATGATGAGTTGTTGTTTTTAAGTTATAATTGCTAAGAGAGAATCAAATAAACCATATGCATGTGAATTCCATGAGAAAAGTGTGGTAATTACTAGTTGAAGTAATTTGAGTTCGAATAGTAAACACTTGAGTCGATTGAAAACTTGGTGTCATTAAGATTGTAATATGGTTGATTAAATGTTTAATCTTGTTAGAAATCGGTCCTTATTATGCTAATTGAGTAAGTGTTTATCAATAAAAGAGTTTGGAACATATTTGAGTTGATTTAACATAATTTTGGTGAAAACTCGAAGTTGGACAGCATGTTGTGCAGAAAATGAGCTGTTTTCGAAAAATCATAACTAAATAACCGTAACTCGTATTTTAGTGTGGTCAGAGTCGTTGGAAAGGTGTACGAGTCTATTTTACAGAAAAGTTTATTTCAAGAGCGGAAAATGATTTAAGCCTGTCAAATTTTAAAAGTCCTGCAGGCTGTCCAGAATGGTGTGTAAACTTGAGTGTTTGAATGAGTTTGTTTATTATAGTGATTTTAATAATGAGAGGACGATGATTAGTTGTTGTTGGTATATTGTTGTTGTTAAATATGAGTTAATAAACTATGAGTATTTGCCTATTATGAGAGAAAGAGTATATGTGATTAATTGAGAGATTGTTGTTTGAGTAACAACATTGAGTTTGTTGATAAATGAGACATGAGTTGGTAACGAATTAAATGAGTTGATTATTGAGTTTATATGTGACCTTATGTGTATGATTCTAATTATAGGTCCATTAAAGAGTCAAGAAGTTGCTAGAGCTAATTAATCAAGATTTGCAAAGTGAGTAATGGGGGGAGGGGTTTACTAATTAACAATACTTGAGATTCTTGAGTGATGATCAAGTATGGGTTAATAGTGATGAGTATAAGAGTTGATAAAATGACATTCGAGTATGTCATAAGAGTATGAGTACAATGGGGGATTCAAGGATAGCAATGGGGCTTGAGAAATCTCGTTGTCTATGCCTTGACACCATTGTGATGTTCCTTTGAGCTAGAACCAAATGAGTACATTAAGGATCCTTAATTGTAGTGTTGATTGATCGCTTGAGTATGATCAATATCTTGTAGATTGTTGTTGTATTTATTTTCCCATTACTTACTAAGCATGAGGCTTACCCCATTATTTGTTGTTGTTTTGAATAGGTAAGCTAAACGAGTCAAAGAGGTAATTTAGGCGAGGAGCTAAAGATCGACTATTGGTGGGTTTCTATCGAGTTAGTAAGTCAGTCCCTTTTATAAATCATGTTCGTGATATATATTGAAGCCCCATTTTGAGAAAACAAAAAACCATTTAAGTATGATCATATTTTGTGATTGAAACTTGGTATGGTTTTAAAGTCGTGATATAATGAGTTGATATAAATTGGTTTGAAGTAATGTATGTAAAGGTTGATGGGATTTAAAAATAATACTTTGTTGTTTGTAATGGTTGTATTTACATTAAAGAATGTTGTTTAGGGTCAACTATTGATGTAAAATGTTTAGTTGAAATGGTTTGGTTTTAAATGTGCTCATGAGTTACACAAATGAGTTGGTCACTACAAATCGAGTTTGTTTAGTGGTTTTTGATTTTGATCAAAAATATTAGTGCTGCTGAGTGCTGCTGTACCAGCAATATTAATACTGTTGTCTTTTAATGTTAATACTGCTGTCGTTAAGCAAAGGTTAATATTGTTGTACCTGCAGCTTACCTGGCGGGTAAGCTGCCGGGTAAGCCATGTACCCGGCGGGTACTTGGTTTATCCGGGTGGGTACCCGAGGGGTATACATGGTGAAAACGTGTAACACCCCAAAATTTAAGGTATTGATTTAAAAGTATAATATTATTATATTAGAAACCGATTTTATAAATCGTATAAAATGTTAAGAGTTTTAAATAAATAAATGTGATGTGGGTGAAGTTGCTAGACAATAAGTGATTGGGTTAGTAGTGTAAATACTATTTAAATGAAACAAAAACTTATATTCATACACATACATCGACATATACATACACACACATACAGTGAAGCTTCTAAAACTTTCCAAGGAGCAAGATAGAGAGGAAGAAAACCGTGGGAACAAGAAGGACACAGAAATCAGCCTCTAAACCCAAATCAAAACCCTAGAAAACTCAATTCATCATCTACCTTATACTCCTAAACCTAGTAAGTGTTATTTTTACTCTTTCTTTTAACCTAGAAGTGATTTTGATGGGGTTTGAATGGGTAGCAATTTATAAAACGAAATTAGGGTTGAAATATATTTAAATTATGTTTAATTAAGCTTCTAATACTTGTGTTGTTATGATTCTAAACCAAAAGTGAGGAATCTTGAGTTGGTATTCATAGTGTTTGATAAGGGTTTAGTTAAATTTTGTAAAGTGTTGAAAATTAACCCAAGTTGTAGTTGGAAAGTGTTATTGCAAGATTATGTTGTTGATTTAGTCATAAGTAAGTAGTATTAGAAGTGGACAAAGTTAGAAGGGTTATAGCTATTGTTGATAAAAAGTTGAGTAGCTTGACTTTGAAAGTCAAATTGGTCAACTAGGAGGGTGAATGAACTAATGTTGATAGTTAATTGAGTTTAGTGATGATTAAATGCTAAACACGTTGTATGTGTGAATTGATAATTGTTAGGTAATGAAAGCTTGACAAGTTCGCGTGGTCATTGAATTGCTAACTTGCTTAAATTTCGAAGGTGAATATATGGGAATTAATTGGGTAAAGATTATGTGATTCCGGATTGCTTCTGAGCAAGAGGGTTACATGATCAAGTGGGGTATTATTGATGTTTGATCTTATTTTTACTTGTTGATGCTTATTGGTGAATTGTGTGAAATGAGTGAATTCGTAGAGATTAGCTAACATGGTTAGCATAGTGTTAGTGTTGTTGTGGTTTTGGCATGCATACCGATGTGGTGTGGTGATAAACGATTATTGGCCGTGGATCCACATAGTGCAATTAATCTCAGCGAGTTACTCATTGGTGGTGATATAAACTTATATGTTGATTGTTAATGATTAATGGTTGCAATGTTGTTTAATGAATTACCTAGTTAATAGCTCATATCCTCACTAAGCTTATTGCTTACTTCTTAATATGTGAATGTTGTAGGTGCGAGCGGGTTGGGGAATCCAAGTGGGCATAGAGAAGGCAAGATTATTGCCAAGGATTAGTGTGGATCTAAAGCTTGCTATGTATATAGGTTTGGCAAGTGACTTTCTTTTGAATTATCGACTTGATCACCATATTGTGTAAATCGCCCGAATATGTTTGATTAAAAAGTTTAATTAAACAATGTAATGATGATGCATATGAAATCGTGGTCATAGTTGATGAGTATGAAATGTGTATTTTGGACAAGGGTCAATATGGGTCATTATCCGGTCGTTTTGTTAATGTGATTCATGGTGTTAAGATATGCAAGTAAGCTTGTTGAATTAATGATTGAATTTGTTAGTCAAAAAGGGTTGCAAACTTTGGCTTCTAAGGTGTGAAAAGAGTCATTTTCGGATTTAAGCCCGAAATTACCAATTGTATGAATTTCGAAAAAGTGCAAATTGAGAATTGTTTATTTTGTCATAAGAGACTTGGCTGCAAAATTTCAAGTCCTGATTTTTAACGAGTTAAGATTTACGCGTGTATGAAATTGAGTTCAAGTCTTAAGTTGTGCAGGACTCACTTTTCAAAACACCATACGCGATCGCGTGAAGCATGCAGGATCGCGTAACTATTAAAGAAACTCGATCAAAAACTTTCGTGTTGTTGGTACGCGATCGCGTGACTCTACCGGGATCGCGTATAGTGTACTAAAATTTAAACAGAGACTTTCCAAACATGAAGTACGCGATCGCGTATCTTCTAACATGATTGCGTACCCTTCTCTATTTTCGTTTATGCGATCGCGTATCACCCACCAGGATCGCGAATACGCAAAAAAAAAAAAAAATAAATAAATAAAAATTAGGCGTTTCAAAACGGGTAAAGTCCTTATTATTTTTCACATAATGTTGGCCTTGAGTGGCTACCCGACGGGTACTCTGCCTACCCGGAGGGTACCTTCTAGTTTTGATGAATATTTTATTTTGAGTCCAAATTGTATGAGTAATATTTATAATGAGTTTATATTAACATAATTAAATTGCGGGGTATTTTTTTTTTAGAGTTTATGAGTCGAGAATTTCTCTAAAATGGTGTATTTTATTTAAAGAGTTTTGAGATAAGTTTGATCGAGTTAATGTTGTATTGAGCTTTATTTAACACCTTGGAGAATTGAAGATTTTACTAAATGAGATTTTTATTCTGGGAATGATTATTTGAGTAAAAGAAAAAAGAAAAAAATTGGGGCGTTTCAATTTGTATTTTATGTATGTATACCATATTTAGGGGTGTTAATCGGGTTAGCACGAACCTAATTCGGGTTAGTTGGATTTTTATAAAATGAAAGCTTACTCTCAACCTAACCCTATTAAGCAATCGGGTTCTCGGATTCGGGTTAAACAGGTTAATCTGGTCGGTTTAAGTCGGGTTTGGGGTTGACCCGTATAAGTTGCTCTACTTAGTTGTAATCTAGATGTATCACAATGTATAAATTCTAAACGCTGAAGAACAGTGTAAGCTCGAGATATAAACACTATATACTGTCTTTGATCAATAAGATGCTCAAAGAATCAACCATTGATTATTGTGGCAAAATATATTCGAGGTACATTATCTTTTTACTTTTGCTCTCTTGTATCTATACACATTAATGTCTAAATTATTAGACATCTGGTACCAATAAAATTAACTAGATAGAAAGTAGGTGTAATTTATATGAAATCATTTTTTTTCCTAAACTGTTTTAATGAAAAAATGAATTTCTTTTACATAATAAACTTTATTAACAACTTTGTGTGCGCTAAGTTAATTGTAATTGTAAAAATTAATTAAAAAAAAAATAGTACTCAGTTAAATCGGGTCAACCCGTATCCGATTAAGTTTCTCTATTTTAACCCGTAACCAGACTAAAATAAGTATTAGGATTAATCAGGTTAGCCCGAATAACCCGATTAAACTTTTTAATCCTATGAAACCCGACCCTAATAATCTTAATAGGGTTCGGAACAGGTCGGGACGGGTTTTTTGACACCCGTTTTTTTAGGGGAATAATTTTGTTAAAACTACATCCGATAACTTATAAGGAATTTTGAGGAAATCAAATATTGTAATTAGTTAATTGAATTTTAATTTTGAATGATATCAAATAGAAGATTAAATATAATTATAAAATTAATTGTTTTTTAAAATCATTATTTATGATGTTATTATCTCCTTAGTTTTAGCTAATTTGATAAAATTAAACAATCCTATTGACTAATTGAATTTTTGATAATATCATCGAGGGTTTCTTATACTTATTTAAGATATATAATTTTAATTTAATTAGAAAAAGAGAGCGTACGTCGGTGGAGGGATGAACGTGGGAAGGGCGACTTTTGTCCTGACACTCTCAATACTAGAATGTTTAGTCTTTATGATTTTGATAGGGAGTCCATTATCTATTTTCTTAATTGTGTTTTATAAAATAATAATAATAATAATAATAATAATAATAATAATAATACTCCATATGTCATATAAAAAATATTTCCCAATAAACTTTTTATAATTTAAGATATATTGGTGAAATGTCATTTTTGCTCTTGTATTTAAAGTAAGTTTGACTGAAAATTATTATAAATTAAATAATTGAGAGTATTAATAATTTTTAATAATTATTTTTTTAAGTGGACAATTGTTTTTTGGACAAACAAAAGTACTAAAATGAATATTTATTTTGAGACGGAGAAAGTAATAAACATTTTGAATATCCTAATTTCATTTAGGAATTTGTAACTCGTTAAAAACATCTATCTAAATGACTTATTGAGCTATTGCTTTAATAATTAGATCCTCAATTGTTAGTGTTAAATACGTGCTTACAATTCACTTCCTAAACAACTAAGATATCAATCCTTTCTTAGTTTGTTATCATTTTCAATTAAAAAAAAAAAACATTTTCCCCCAAAGTTACATAGAAACATCTTTTTTATTCGTTCAAAAATTAATAACCACTTTAAATCATTTGTCGACTGGTATTTAAGCCAATTGCTAATTGCATAAGAATAAATCACTTAATCTAAAGAGTAAGTTAAATAATGCATTTATAAATATTAATCCAGATAGTAAAAAAAGTGATGAAGATATTAATCCAGGTAGTAAGGTCGATTGCAACATGTTCCATGTGGCCAGTGATGCGATATGTGAAGAAGTCAGCTAGGGTTTTGGTTTTTTATTGAGGAAGAAGGTATAATAGGAAAAATGTTTTTTTAAAGGAAAAGATTTAAAAATCAAAGAAATTAATTAAGAATTATAAAAGATAAAGAAAATGATATTTTATTCATTTTAGGTGGTGAAAGGACGAACTTGAGATGAAATTGACAAGTTTGATGATGTGCACTGCTATTATTGAAATTCGATGATGATCCTTCAAAAAAATGAACAACCATAAGAATAATTCATGTAATTTACCCTAATCTAAAAGTTTTTATTTGAAGAATAATTCAATTAAATTGAATTCCGTTATAAATATTTATCCAAATAGTAGAAAAAAGGAGAAAAAAATACCCCGTAGTAATTTGAGTTAGAGTGAGTAATTTTTATCAATGTCAAGAAGGAACTCGATTTATTAGACAAACTCACTAATTGCAATTGCGGATCAATTGATTGAGCCACAATCTCTCATGTAATGAGTTTGAGGCTGTTCGAAATGAGTTGGTTGGATTTACTCGTATTTTAACCATTTAGATAATAACTTATAATCGGAAAAAATTGAAATGTGAATGTTTCTGAAATATACTCCTTCCGTCTTAAAATAAGTGTACACCTTTTCATTTTAGTTTGTAATACAATAAGTGTCAACTTTCAAAAGTAGCATAGTAACTTTACCATTTAATACTGAATATACCTTTTTTCAAAACTGATAATGCGAATCTTTGCAAAAAGTATGGGTAAAAGTGTTATATTCACTATCAGACAATGTAATTTATAAAACTCCGTAAAAACTGGTTGTGGATACTTATTTTGGGAAGGTGGGCGTATTACTTTTCATGTATTTAGAGGTGAGAGAAATGAAGTATGATTTGAAACGGACCTAACAAATACGGATGTGAATCACTGAATCTGCGATATATGCTCACAACTTTTAAAATAACAATTAGAAAATGAAATGAAGTTATCCGGCAAGTAATTTGGTGTGCAATTTTTAACTTTTGGTTTACAGATTATCGTAAGTTTTGTAATTCTTCATATGCATATTAAATCCTCGAGTGATTAACATGCATTATTATCAATTAGCAACAAATTTAATAAATTTTGCAGTTGTTGATCCAACGGACCTAATCAAACGTAAGATATCAACCACTAACCAAGAAGCTCGTCCACATTTCAATTTTTAAATCCTGACCCTGACATCAATTATAAAATTCATCTGAGCACTTCAATTTAATTACTAGTTTTATAGTCAAAACCTCCACTAATCCACTATATTAAACTAAATATACGTAGGCTTGTAAACGAATGAAACTTGTTCGTGTTCGCTTATTAAGGTTTTAACGAATATACGAACGAACACGAATGGATTTTGTTGTTCATGTTCGTTCACTAAGAAATTTTTGTTCACGAACGCAAACGAACAAATATATAATTTAATGCATTCATCCGTTAATACGTTAAATGAACCTAAACAAACACAAACAAACATATATATTAATATATACTCCATATAATATATAATACATACACATATATATTATATAATGAAGTGTGAAATACTACTTAAATGTAATATTGATATTTTTAAATAATCATGAAGATATCTAAATATTTAATACTATTATATTTATATTTTAGCTTAGATTATAATAAGATACTCCCTATACGTATCAATGTAGTTAAATTATTAGTAAACAAACGAACATTTGTCGACGTAAATGAACGAACGAAACCGATGTTCATATTCGTTCATATAACGAAACGAACAAATATAAACGAACGTTTGTGCATCAAAATCGTGCCTTTGTATCTTATTTAAACAACTCTTATTGAGATAATGAGATTTTATTATAAATATTGGTGATTCTTTCAATATTTTAATCACAAAACTAAAATGTTGAATTGGTAACTTGTAGATACCATCATATCATAATTCAAAATTATATGTTAAAAGTTGCATTTTCATAATTATATCTTTTTTTATTGTTTATATTATTGATATTAATTATTATAACCTTGTCTTACTTTGATGCTTTGGCTAGATAGATCTCTTTCCTAATTGTCAATTTTAAGTAAATCTTTGTTAATTACACTTTAGCATAAGGTTAAGTATTTGTTTGTTACTTCCACTCCTACCTTCCTTACCATGCACCCTCAAACTTCATGACAACTTATTCTAGATCCTCAAGAAGATGTGACACCTTTTATGTCTTAAAATTATGAAAAATTGTATTTGTGCAACTTATTCTAGTAATTGTATTTGATTACCCTTTTATGAACTTGCATACTTATTTCTAAAAAGTTGCATTTGTGCAATGCGTATACTTTTGCCTAATTGTTGAGGAATATATTTACAAATCTCAAATGCTCCCTAATCCTTAAACCTAATCATTCAATGCCCCCCACATATTACTAGATTTACGCTCCCATAATTTTACTATAAAAAGGAATTGGAAAGCAACCCATCAACATACACAAAGCTTAAAAGTACTCCTACAAATAATACGAGTAATAAACAATATGTACTTAATAAATAAATAAATAAATATAAATATATCCAATATAATTAATAAATATCATAATAAGGAGGTGGTGTGGGGCAGAGCAAAAATAAAAACCAAAGTGAGCTTAAATGGCTAAACCTTCCCAAAACTATTAAATTATAATAAGTGGTACCATTTGCAACGAGTATTGTACATTCTTATGAATTTGACAAATTAAGCTATGAAGAAGAGGCTAAACACAAACTAAAACCCTCTGTTTTGTCCCCTGCTTTTTAAATATATTTGCTTTCTTTCTTTTTCACTAACACATAAAAAGGAACCCAAATGCTTCATCATCAGAATCATAGTAGAACAACAACATTCACCAAACTAACTGCCATTTCTTCATCTAAAAGCTTCCAACAACAATCAAAGTAGTTAAATATTGGTTAAAGTTGTACCATTATGGACTTGGAAAGAAAAAGGGTGGCAGCTAATTCATCAAAAAATGGGGTGGTGGTAGGTTCTGTTTGGGAAAGCAGAATGAGAGGTAGCTTCAAAGTTTTCAAAGGCGATGATAATAATCAAGAAATTGGAAAGCCCATTGATAAAAATCAAGACTTGGAGAAGGTGGGTTTGAGATCCAAACAGAGGTCTGATGGAATCAGTGGTGGTGGAAAGAGGAAAACTTGGAAATCTGATGGTAATTCAGAAGGAAATGAAAAAAGCCCAGTTCAGATCTCAAAGGTTAGATCTCAAAACAAGAAAGTATTGGGTGAATTAAGTAAGGAATTAAGTGGTTCCATTGATGGGAATGGAATTAAGAAAAGCCCAATTCAGATGAAGAAAGGAAGACAGGAGTGGAATAAGGAACAGAGTGTTTCAATTGATGGAATTGAAAGAAGCCCAGTTCAGAGGACAATAAAGACTCGAGCTTTATCAAGAAAAGAGAGTATAAGTAGTGATTTAAGTAATGGAATTGAGAAAGTCAATCCATTGTCAACTAAATTAGCTCAAATTAGTTATGAAACCAATGGAATTGATGAAACTGTTATGGAAAACGGAGATGATGATGATGATGATGAGAGAAAGGATAATAGAACAGATTCTAGTCAAAGTATAGATGAATTAGATGTTGTTATTGATGAGAAATTGATGACAGTTGACTTGGCAATAGTCAAAACTGAAAATTATGAAGAAGCTTTTAGTAAAAAGGAGAATGAAGAAATTAATGAAGAAAGAGCTATTGTTGTTGTTAAAGAAATGGAACCCATTTCTACAATCAAGAAAAACAAGTCAGCAGAAGTTGTAATTGAAGACAAAAAAGTTCATCACAGAAATGAAAGATCAAGTCCCATTTCAAGGACCATTAGAAAACAACCTCCTCCTGTTGTAAATCATCCAAGAGCCATTTCAAAACCAAGCAAAAGCAAGCATCTTTTGTGTTTTCAATTCATTTATTTTTATTTTTGTTCTTTCTCAATTTTAATCAAATTGATTTGAATTTTGTATTTTGTAGATGAATTTCCCTCACAGAGAGTTCCCAAATCCCATAACAGATTGCAAGCTTTCGGTTAGTACATTATCATATCAAAATTTTAATATCATAATGATGTTCATGCAAATAATATATAATTCTAATGATTTGTTATTGTTTTCAGCTGATTTGATAATGTGGAGAGATGCATCAAAATCAGCACTAATTTTTGGTTTAGGAACATTTTCCATTCTTTCATCATCATACACTCAAGACCTCAATATCAGGTAATGAAATTAAACACACATTTTGCTTACAAAATGATCGTCTTATTTTATTGCATTTTTGTTTTTTCAGCTTCATTTCTGTAATTTCTTATATGAGTCTTATCTATCTTGGTGCAATCTTCATCTTCAGATCATTCATTTTAAGGTAACTCAGCCACATACATTTACTAAACATGAAACCATTTTTCTATATATTCTTGATATTCATGTTCTTTATAAAAAACAGAGGAGTTGTAGAAACAGATAATAGTACAGATGATGAAGAATATGTTGTTGGTGAAGAAGAAGCAATTTGGGCATTAAAATTATTCCTTCCTTACATCAATGAATTTCTCATAAAGGTGAAAGCTTTGTTTTCAGGTGATCCTGCTACTACAATGAAGGTAAAAAAAAAGTAAATAAATATAAAAATATTTATCTTTTTCTTTTATAATCTTATAGTTTTCACTGATTTTAATGTAATTTACATCTTAATCTGCAAGATTTGTTAGAATATTTTACAAATTTTTGGTGTCATCTGACAGTTAGCAGTGCTGCTCTTTATTTTGGCAAGAAGTGGCAGTTCAATAACCATTTGGAAGATGGCCAAATTGGGTCAGTTTTGTGAATTCCTACAGTGAAATTTGTTGAATTTCATCATAAACATAAACTTTTGAGTCTTAAAAATCAAGGTTCTGCCTTTAATAACTAAGAAAACCTTCTTTTTTTTTCATTAATTCTGATGGAATTCTTGCTGTTTATTTGCAGCTTTTTTTGCGGTATTTACGGTGCCAAAGATCTGCTCCTCGTATTCTTCTCAACTAACTGCATATGGTAAATAAATGAATAAGGGAACAAAATTTCACATGAATTTCCTGCATTTGCAATTATTTCATCACTTATGACTGTCCTTGAGTTGTGTACTTTGCTTATTCAAGACATCTCGACACGCGTTCATGGTTTTTGTATTGTACAAATAACCAAACGGTTCGAGTTGATCGGGCCCACATTACTGGTTTTTTGGTGCATGTGTTTATAGTAATTGATGTGGGTCCATTTCCGTTCGTTAACTGTTAGAAATCTAGTGAAAATGTGAAATTGCCTTTGATGAAATTCCCCAACGGCTCCATTTATGCTTTAAAGGTGTTTTTGAACATTTTATAAAACTATAAATACAAAAAGAATCATGTTGCATAAGAAATGTGTTCTTTTTCACTTTTGTAAAAGTCATGTACTAGTTTATGGACTTACCGAGAAATCCAAGAAAGAATAATTTTATTTCATTTTGTGGGACAAGTTAGTGGGGTCACCAGAGGGTCGACTGCAATTTTTGTGAGTATCTATATAGATTGCTGCTCGCAACAAATGCTTCTAATAGAATATTATGCACGTAAATGAAGGTACATTTTGGGTTCAACGATTCAAGGATGCTTGGGAGTCATGCACTCAAAAGAAAGCCGTTGCATTTGGTGTTTTCACCCTTGTTTGGAATCTTTCTTCTATCGTTGCTCGTATTTGGGCAGGTACGATGCACAACTTTTTCTACACCGATAACAATATTGCATTAGTTTTCTTAACCTTTTTTAAGCATGTTTATATATAGTGTTCATGTTGTTGGTGGCATTCAAATACTATCAACAATCCACGATGAAAGACGAAGTTGTTGACGAGGAGGAGGAAGAAGAAGTAGAACCAGTTAGACAAAGAAATCGAAGTTCTTGGCAAGAACAAAGAAACACGAATAAATTTCATCAACTGAAAGCACAACGCTAAGGAAAAGATACTGATTTTATTGGTATAACGACAGTGGAAAATGTGAGAAAGAGAAATGTCGATAAAGAAAGCAGTTGTATAATAAAGAAATAAATTGCGAGAAGATAAAATGTGTGAATGATAATACGTGGGCCCCCGTGGGGACTGGGGACTGTTAATCACATACCGTTTCAAGAGTGTAGTGTATTACTTTCGGATTATAACATTTGATTGTAGTTTACGCGGGTCAACACAAACGAGTTGTTTGTTGGTCAAAGCTCTCATCAAAAATTAGCCCGTTGTTTCCATGGCCCAATTTATAATATGGGCCACTATTTAAAAGATAAAGGACAGATAGACCATTAGCAAATAAGTCTCTAGGCCCAATTGCCACTAGAGGTGAACATTTTCGGTTTTTTTTGGAAAACCGGTTCCGGTTGAAAAATCGGACCGGTTTTTGGTGAACGGTCAAAAACCGATTTTGTCGAAAACCGATTTTGGAGGGTAAGAAACTCAAACCGACACTACCCGGTTTGGAACCGGTTTTTCTATATAATTATGTTTTTTTTTTCGAGCGTTGAACGTTTTAGTGAAAAACAACGTAATTTTCAAAAAAATTCAATAGAATATTAGTACGTTAGGAACGGAAACATAACTTAACAATAACTTAAAACAAAGTCTTCTAAATATTCATAAAATATTATTGAAACCAATAATTATATATAATTATGTTTTTTTTTAGTGTTGCGCATTTTAGTGAAAAACAACGTAATCTTCAAAAAAAAATTCAATAGAATATTAGTACATTAGGAATGGAAACATAACTTAACAATAACTTAAAATAAAGTCTTATAATCTTCATAAAAATATTATTGAAACCAATAATTCTATATAATTATGTTTTTTTTTTCGAGCGTTGAGCGTTTTGGGGAAAAACGCGTAATCTTCAAATTTTTTTCAATAGAATATTAGTACATTAGGAATGGAAACATAACTTAACAATAACTTAAAACAAAGTCTTCTAAATATTCATAAAATATTATTGAAACCAATAATTATATATTATTATGTTTTTTTTAGTGTTGAGCGTTTTAGTGAAAAATAACGTAATCTTCAAAAAAAAATTCAATAGAATATTAGTACATTAGGAATGGAAACATAACTTAACGGTAACTTAAAATAAAGTCTTCTAATCTTCATAAAAATATTATTGAAACCACTAATCATATATAATTATGTTTTTTTTCGAGCGTTAAGCGTTTTAGAGAAAAAACACGTAATCTTCAAAAAAATTTCAATAGAATATTTGTACATTAGGAATGGAAACATAAGTTAACAATAACTTAAAACAAAGTCTTCTAAATCTTCATAAAAATATTATCGAAACCAATAAGTCTTCATAATCTTCAAAATCTTCAACTTTTATTAATCTTCAATTCTTCTAACATCTTCAAATGCGTAATCTTCAAAAGTCGAAATCTTCTTCGGAGGTAGCCTCGCGCGAAGCTTCATCGAGAGCAATTTCCTCGTCGGAAAGTGATATTACCATACCCGCTTCCACCTCGATATCGTGTATATCTCATTCGTATTCCATTTCACCTTCAAGACTTGAAACGTGTTGTATACGTTCCACGGCATCTTAGTGATCCTTCAAGCAAATACACATCTCTAATGAGGCCGGTGCGAGTCTTGTTCTTCGTATAGATAATACCCTGCCACTTAGAGAAAATGCGGATTCCGAAGCTACCGTAGAAGCTTGGACGGTTAGTAAATCTCGGGCCATGATGGTTTGAACGGGAAATTGAGATTCCCTTTCTTTCCACCAAGTCAAAAGATCAAATTGTGCGAATTCATTGGGTAGAATAGTGGACAAAAAATCTGTTCTGGTATATCTCCCATATTCGCTAGTGGCCCTTTGGTCACCATCACCCATTGCCCGTTTATGATTTTCTTATCTTAAACTATTATATAAGTTAATCATCGGATCTTAGGTAGAAGATGAACCAAACATTGTGGAAACCGAACTAGAAGAAACATTTGTTGTTGAAGTATATTTTTGAAAATAATGGCTAAATAAATCTTTAAAACATTTGTTAAAATTTTCTTTTGTATTTTGTGAAAAAAAGGGTCATTGTCATTCAACTCCAAATCGTTATAAATGTTATCGATAAGCAACTCCACCCTGGAAACGTTCAAACATGGGTTCAATGCGGCGGAACAAGTAATTACCGGTGGCATTTATTGAAAATATTTTTTTAGTTTTGCTTTCATGGGAGCCACCATTCTTGCATTTACATCACCACAAAATTCGTATTCGTTTAATTTTGAAGTCATTATAAAAATTTAATTAAGTACCAAATGAATCGTGGGATAATAAACATCCGATAATAAAGTAGTTGCGGTTTTAAAAACTTTATGCAATTCGGTTATCTTTTAAATAACCTCTCAATATTCGAAGGGAAATGGTGTTGCAAGACCTTTTTGAACAAGTTGATCATGAAAAACGTATAAAGTGTCTTGTTGACGTAAACCCCATACAAACATATTGTAAGTCGAATTTCATCTCACGGACATGTCCCAATTAAGGGTTAAAAAAATTGAATTCGTTTCCTTACACAATCTCATATAATGTTTGTATCTAGCCTTACCCCTACAAAATATATCTTGTAATATAGTTTTATACGCGTCTTTTACTACGATTATTTCTCCAACCGCTAGTCCGTCTTGCACAACCAAGTTAATGATGTGTGCAACACATCGACTATGATAAAAAATGCCTTCAAAGGTGGTCCGTATTTTAGTATTAATCTTTGAACGGCGTTTGTATTATTACTCGCGTTATCAAACGAGATTGAAAAAACCTTTTGTTGTAATTTAAACGCTTTCATTATATCTCGTAACATGTAAAATAAATTTTGACCCGTGTGAGGATACTCAAAGTCTTCAAAAGCAATGGTACGTTACATCATTTGCCAAGTTACGGGATCAACCCAATGTGCGGTAACACAAATGTACGAACCGGGCAAACCATGAGGGGTCGACAAAACATCAATTGTTAATGATACACTTGTATTTAAGTTTTCAAAACCGGTTTTTAGTTGCATTTTAGCTCCTTGCCACAATTTAAGCGCATCACGTTTAAGAGTAACACGACTTACATTATTATATCGCGGTTGAAGAGTATTTTGAATCACCCTAGTAAGCCGAGTGTTGTCAAAGTGGTTGAACATCAAACTTTCTTGAATCACAAAGCCCGCAAATGTTTGTCGACATCGTTCCGCTTCGTATGTAAAAATACCCCCATCCCGTGACATGGTTGCTTGACCCTCCTCCGGATTAGTTTTGACTCCATCGCAATACCATGTTGCATGTGATTTCAACGTTGAGTTGGAGTCTGATTTCAAAAAAAATTCACAACGTTTACAATGTGCCTTAGTCGTACCATCCGATAACAACACTTTTTCGTAATTACACCAAACCTCCGGATTTCGTTTGGTTACCGAAACTTGAACAATAGTTGGTGCATTTTGTGACAACCCTCCATTTACGGTACGGAACCATACATTTTATTCATGCATGTCTTAGGCTAATTCCCTACGCAATGAAAACTAAACTTTTTTTTTATGAGATAAGTGTAGCAAACCCCACTAATTAATACGCGGAGTATTAGAATTTTGTAATTTTGTATAATTACGCGAAAACAATCGAGTATAGCCCAACAACTACACGATCGTTGGTGATACGAATTTTATAAATAACGTAAAACTATTTTAATAATAGCTATTTGCTTGAAAACATTATGCTATAAAGATAAACAATGACGATTAAACGAAAACGATTATACGTTTTGTAATAAACGTAACGTACGCAACGAAAACACACGAATCAAACCTGACAACCAAACGAAAACCCAACGAAACATTTTTAGAGCATAAATAAAGTATTTAAAGATAATACTCCAATCAAAATTAATGTGAATTTATCGTGAACAAAACGCGTCAAATAAACGTTTAAACGTATAAATTAATATATGCGATTAACGGGTAAACGACATCTGTGCGTAACGCGAATTGGGGGAACAAAATTTAAACAACCCATACCCATGTGGGGCCCCCAAAAATCTGCAAACCCATAACCTCCCCATCCCCTTAACACCTTACCTTCTTGTTCACTCCACACACAAACTACACACACTTTCACACTCAACCTCTCCTCACTCTCTTCTCCCTCTCCCTCCCTCTCTCGCTCTCTCTCGGTTTTCCAGCCACCACAACTCCACCATATCTCCACCACACAACCACCATATCACCACCTCAAGTTCTTTCAAGTTCTAGCAAGGAAACAACAAGAAAACAAGCAAGCAAAGCATCACCAAGCTCATCTCTCTCTAGGATCTGCTCTCAAGTCTTGTAAGGAAACCATTTCTTCTCATTTTCTTTCATAGATTTAGTAAACAAACATGTTAAGAGTTCACTCTCTAAAGATCATGCAAAAATATACACCAAAAACGTTTTTGTACAACTAAACAAGCCAAAAGTACAACATGCATTACTGACCAGAAACTTGTACGTTTTTCTCCAGAAAGTTTCGAACTCAAAACTCAACCAAAAATGTCGAACCAAAAGTCAAAAATCAAGTTCAAGATCTTAGCTAAAATATCCAAGTGGTTTTGAAATTTTTGACACCGTTTGATACCCGAAAACGAATTTACAAAAACACATAACCAATCTGTCTCGGATGACAGATTTTTGTATCAACTTCACGAAGCCATAACTTCGTGCACAAATATCTAAATAACATGAGGTCTTTTCCCAAAGACTACAAATTTCGTTAGCTTTAATTATTGTATGATCACGTTTTCTGAAGTTAAGTGTAGATTGAGATATAAATAAATCTTTGAACCTATATCTAAGTTTTGAGCTGCTGGACCTATGTTGGTGTTTGATTTATTTTAAAATACTTAAACTCACCTAAAAATTATGAGAAAATTATTTTCAGAAACCTAACACATGTGGGATGACTAGATAAAAATTTGGTAGTTTATCTCGGACATTTGGCTAGTCAAAACGAGATCACAAAAGAGGGTATTTTAAAGGAAATATGCCAAGGACTGTTTGTGTTCCCCCACGTGAAAACGAGCACTTTCGAGTTTGTCAAAAATTACAAAACTTACTTTTTACGAGAACTACAACATTGAGATTTGTTGTGTAAAGATTTCGGGACAAAACGAGTAGATTTGACCAAGTCAACCAATGAAGCCCAAATACGATATACTCGACCGAATTATCTAATTACTAAGTTTCTAGCCGGAAAAGAGTTTTTAGCGTTTTATTATAAAACTCAAGCAAAAATACATAAACATAACATAAACGAAAAACGACACTTTCACATTTACATTTAAAAGAAAACCGCAAAGGTTCAGATCCTGAGTGTCGCATTTGGGATCAAATTGTCACAACCTGCGACACTAAACTATGTGTCGCATACTTCAAACTACAAAAACCTGCGACATTAACCTTTGTGTCGCAACCTTCGCTACTAACAGTACTAACTTCAGTGTCACAACTTTCACAACTAACAGTACTAATCCGAGTGTCGCTTACTTATTTGATATTCATGATTTGCGACATAGCCCTAGTGTCGCACTCCTCCTGACTGTCGCATCTAATGTCGCAAGCCCAGTCAACCCAAGACTAAATTGTCGCAACACATTTTGATTCAACGACAACGACGAATACACTATATATGAGACAACTCGGAAACACTTAACATATACTTTCACAAAGTATTAAACGGAACAAACATAAATATAATATCATTGAGAATTATTATTACGAAAACATCACCAACGTATCGTACACATTTTAAAGCACAACGATCTTTCGAGACGAGTGAATAATTAACATAGTTTGGCAGTTAGTCAACTACTTATATAAACTATCTCTTGCGTTTAGGGCATTAGGAGACTTTATTTAGGCAACCACTTGCTAGCTCTCATACTTAGGCACACGAGGTGAGTTCACAGCCCCTACTTTTACTGATTTTACTGCTTTTAAACTAGGTGTGAAAACATAGCAACGGTTTTGATACTATATGCGAAAACTTAGTTTCTTATGAATGTTTTCATACGATTACACAACACTCTTTGTTCATGAAATGATTTTCATACTATTTTGGGAACATGACAACGAATCCTAGTACGAACCATGACTTACAATGTAGTGCATAGAAGACCTCATGGCTACGGACTATAACCATTAGTTAGGTGACTCTAGCCGCTGAATATACGGATAGTACTATCGGGGTGACGTCCTTTCAACTAAGAGCGGAACGTATATTTACATGTCCTATTAGGCAAACAACGAATTGTGTTGTGGTTTGGTTATGGGGTTGGGTTGCGTTACTTTAACTCGTAAGGTTTAGCTCACCTTTCGGGGGATCACCGTCCATGTCTTCCTACAAACAACTATATAGGAATGCGTTCCTACGATTTATACACCGGAATGATTTCCAAACGTATGCGAATTGATGTGTTTACATTACGAAAACGAAACCTTACTTTAGATCATGTAACACCCCAAAAATTTGTAAGTTTTATAATTATATAAAAGTATGTTATGAAGTAATTTAAATTGCATTTGGTGTTAAATACAAATATAGTTTATGAGTGAGAAATATAAAAGAGTTACTAGTCGAGTAAGTGGAGGGTAAAAAGTGAAAATATGCAAATATAACTCATTCCTTCTTCCAAAATCTGGAAAATGTTAGAAGTATATGTGTGTGTGTCTTAAACCGTACAAACAAGAGGGAGAGGGCAAGAGGAATTCGAAATTGAAGCTAGGTTTTGATAAATTGAAGGTGTTAAACTCTAATTCAAGCTTATTAAGGTACAAATAACACCTCCTAACCTTTGATTTCATGATATGATTAAGTTAAGTATGAACCCTAAATATGAATGTTTAGGGAATGGTGGATTTAAGGGTATGGGGAGGTTGTATGATCATTGTTGAGTTGTTATGAGTTTAAAATGGTGATTTTTGTTGTTAAAAGTGAGCAAATAAGTTAAGTGTGATTATTGGAATTTCACCAAGTATGTAGGTAGGTAAATTAGTTGATGATGATGAATATAGTTTGTTATTATTGATGAATAACAACTTAATCATCTATAAGCAAAGTGTATGGGTAATTAGTTGGTGATTTGAGTGTGTGGTGTAGCATACTTAAATCCTAACTAATTAGATGTTAGTGAGCTAAGTCTAGCTTAAATGAATTGTAAGTAACTCATGTATGTGTATTGATATGTATAGGTGGTTAAAGAGTGAAAGATTTGTTTGTGCCCAATTGATCATCAAGCTAAAGGTAAGTACTGGATAAGTATGATTTATATTGCAATGCTTGGATTACATTGAGTAGTCAAGTATTTACTCTTTGGTATGTTGTGGATGAAGTGTGATCATTGAGATATAAGAGTATTCAATGATCACACTAAATGGTGAAATTCAAGGGTGACTTGAGACTTGAGAAACCTCAAATGTTATGCCTTGACACCATGGTATGAACTCCTTGAGTCAACATGTAAAGAATTGAGGATCCTTAATTCATGTTATGTTGTTATGTTAATGTTAATGTTAATGTATGCTTTCCTTTACTTACTAAGTATGTTGCTTATAGTTATGTTGTTTATGTATGTAGGTGAGCAAAGTGGGGAAAGGGGTGATTTGGGAAAGAAGCCTAAGCAAGAGTAGTGGTGGACTTGCTACATCTTGTAGTAAGTAATCCTTTTGAATCATGCTCTTGATGCATAGAAACGCCCAAATCGTGTAGTTGTTACTTATTGTATATGGTCGACTTTTGTAATGATATACACTATGTAAAGAATGATGTTGGAAGTATATTTGGGTTGAAATAACCACTTTCTAAATGCTGATCATGTTAAATGGTTGAAGTTTTTTAAAGGGGTCAAAACGGGTCATGTTGTTAAACCTAGACGAAGTGATGGTTTGGACATTTTGGCATGTATAGTTATGTTGAGATATGCAAAAAGAGTGATTGTAAAGTGATAGTAATAATTGAATCAAATTGATGCCAAGAATTAGTTCAAAAAGTACCCAAATAGCCATTTTTTGGAATTAATTCCAAAACCGTCATTTGTGTGAATTTTGGAAAAGTCTCAATTGGGAAACCTTTATTATGTCGTATGAAACGTGTCTGCAAAATTTCATGTCTTGATTATAAACGAGTCAAAAGTTATGCGCGTATCAAATTGGATCACAAACTTGAAATGTGTAGAATGTTTTGTACTGGACACAGTACGCGATCGCGTAAGGGTTACGCAATCGCGTACCTAGTAAATAAAATGAAACAGAAGCTTTTACGTTGTGGATACGCAATCGCGTACCCCTTACGCGATCGCGTACCCCTTACGCGATTGCGTACCTTGTACTAAAATTTGAACATAAGCTTTTCATGTACTGAGTACGTGGTCGCGTACCCTATGGTAGGATTGCGTGCTCTCAGGTTGAGTCAAAGTACGCGATCGCGTATATCTACCAGGATCGCGTTTAGTATAAAAAAAAATTGGGGGCGTTTCAGATCACCTGCAGGTTTTCTAACAAACAATATTATTAGAATACTTTTAAAGTTTTCTAAACGAACCATATTTTGAAAATGCGTTTCCAACAAAGCTTTTGGATAAATTCCAACGAATATGAAACTTAATTGACTTGTATGTCAACGAAAACTATATTTGATCATTGGTTTAATCACTTTCTGACTTGTACGTCAACAGATTACAAACAACTTGGTTTAACAACGATAATAAACTTGTTAATTCACTCAATATTGTTGTTGACGATTACTACTATGTTTTTCAGGGAATTAGTACTCACGTAAGACTTACATGCATCTTGGAACAACGACCTCCCGAGACGAATGAGGATGCCACTTTTGGAACTTATGGGATTTCCTTTGTATGACTAAAACTTTTTGATCATATTGACAAAATCCTGGATTTGAATATTGTATTTACTTAAACTGATGTATTTCAACAACACTACCACTACGACTTGTAAAGTCGTAGCTTTTGTAACAACTATATTTATGGCATCTTAATCACTTTGTTCTGCGATAATCATATGCTCTGTGAATGTATGGTCTAATGCTTGCGTCACGCCCCCACCTCCGTACACAATTACTTCCGCTGACCAACGTTGACCGTTTTGGGGTGTGACACATTTGAAGAACCAACATAGGCGGAAGTTGAAGAAGATTGAGTTGCCATTTTGAGAGCGTTTTGAGAGCGGTTAGAGAGCGTTTTGAGAGTTTTGTACGCGAATCGTAAGTGTTTTGAGTGTTTTAAGAGTAGAATGAGCAAGTTTGAGTGTTGTGACTAAACCATACACAAGGTATCTATTTATAGTGATTTTAGGATGTCAAATGGTAAAAAAGCACCCAAAAATCCGCTCCAAACGGTCAAAAAAGGGCAAAAAACGGCTATTTTTTCGAACAGCTCAAAAACCGGTTTCAAACCGGTTTTTCTAACCAGTTTTCCAAACCGATTCAGGTAAAACCGGTTTCTAACCGGTTCTCCAACGGATATATGAAAACCGGTTCCAAACCGCGGGTTTTTACAAAAACCGAACCAGTTTTGGTCAAAACCGATTTTAACCGATTTCAGTTTCGGATTTTTTTTCGATTTCGTGTATTTTTTCGATTTCGGTTTCAGTTTTTTTGTTCACCTCTGATTGGCACCCATGTCCCATTGTTTTATGAGACAATGTTACTCCGTATATCACAACAAATTTACTAAAGGATGTTTACAAAATGGTATAGGATAGCATGTAAATATTTTGGTATTTTTCTATCAAAATTAGTGTAACAACAAGCTTCACGTCACATTTTAAGTTTCATTTTAACACTTTTGTGCAATATTGTTTAAATGTTTTTCTATACATGCTATATATTTTGATATTGATTGATTGATTGATTAATTCAAATACCTTACATATTCCAAATAAAAAATAAAAATTGTTTAAAAAAAATTGTGGTGAGAATTAAATTATGGATGATTATCGTACACTGTTGTTTTTTATTTGTACATTAAATATGTTCTATGTTACTGTAAATTACAACATAATAAAGCATATTTACTGAGTTACGGATAATCGAGTTACTGTACATTACAACCTTATATTCGATGAACTCGATGTATATTGGAGTAAAAATCCAATTTGATGTTAAAAAAAATTATGCAACTTTTAACACTACAAATGCCCTTACAAAGGAATTGTACGACGACAACCCAATAGTGAATGCAATGATTTATATTATCATCCATTAAAAATCATTGTTATCCTGAATGAGTCATATAGGTACGGCGTGCTAATTAAACAGTTTGTTTTTGTTTGTTCTTTATATTTCTTTTTCTAATGTTTTACTACACGTTTTTTCTTTGTATAAACAAATGGACTTGATACTTTAAAGAATGGAAGGCCGGATTCATAGCATCACATTTTCTATTGCCAATTAATTTGCATGTTGAGTCAAAAAATTAGAAAAAAGTTATGAATTTAAATTACTTAGAACTTGGTCTCGACTAGATATTATACTTACAACTAATCCGTAATCGTATAGCCTCCTAGCAATTATACAATAACACGTGACAAAATCAACAAATCATAAAAATAGAACAAGTTACTAGCAAAGATCATCCACTTGAAACTTAGACTACTTGTAACAAGCGATTTTTGAAAGCCGTATTTACTTTCAACCATGGTAAATAACCAAAATTCTACATTTCATTGTTGACATTTTACGGTAAATTTGTTTGGTTAGACTTATTGTTTATGTGTGCTTCATTGTACGTGTTTGAAAGTGTTGTACTGTGATAATACAATAAACAAATATTGTTCCTTTTTGATACGGAGTGTGTTTGACGCTTCTATTTTTGAGGTTTCTAGAGGGTTGACTTTTAGCATTTTAGTTTAGAAGTTTAAGCCTCTAATAAAAATAATTTTTATTTGGCAAATCAAATATGGTTGGCTTGTTATAAAAATAAGCCTGTAAAAATCTTTAAAATATAAGTTAATTTAAGTAGCTTATAGATTATAGAAGCTTCTAAGAGCCTCTTCAACTCCACCTACAAACTATAAATACAAGCTCTAGTCAAATATTACCAAACACACATATAACGGATGAAGTGGCCGGGTGATCCAAACGGAGTTAGATTAGAAATCAAAATATGTGACCTATAATATATTTTTCTTAAAGATAATTAAGCACGTCACATTTTCATGATAAGCGACACTGAAATTCCACTTTTAAGGATGGAAGTATAATATTAAATTTATTCATGAACAATCAGTAGTTACCAAATAATTCATAATATCTTATGCATATTATCATTATCCTATTTTGGATTTTCAAAAAATTAAATAAAACATAAATATACTCCATTGATTAATTTATTTGTTCTTTTTGATGATTCATGAGGATATTCACCACTCCCCTTATTTATATATTAATATTGATGTACTCTAAATTAAAATACATATTTATTTATTTTTATAAGTGTAAAATTAAAGACAACATCATATCATAGCCCCTATATGCATAGTCATGAGGATATGTGGCTGCAAAAAATCCATAACATGACAAGAAACAATAAAATGGTAATTTGTCTTTATATTATTATTCAGTGCTTGCAAATTTATTGTTGATTTCCGTACAACGTATTATTGTTTGAGTTGGACCATATTTGTCTTTTGAAAGACAGACAAATTGCGATGTATCAATGTTCATTCAATATAAACAGAATTAGATCAGAAGTAGAATCAAGATGCTTGCACCATTCACTTCTAGGATTTATAGTGTACAAATTAGTCGCAAATTAAGAAAGGAAAAATACTACGTGCAGTAAGATGCATTAAAAGTGTATTCTGACTTCCGAGACTAAACACATATATCATATATGTGGTATATTTATAGGACGAAACATTTAAAAATGTAAAATTAATTATGTTTTGTTGCACATAGCTTAGTTAAGTTTGATGAGGTAATTAAAGTTACATGTGGTTAAACATGAAATAAAATATGGTTGTGACCACGTACTAAGAACCATCAAAAAGAGTACTCTGGTTATTTAATTTATGGTAGGTGGTGATTGGGGTCAGAATATAACAAAACTCCCCCACATGTGACTGATTTTTTTTAAAGAAAAAGGAAAAAAAAAATCAGTGACGACAACACATTGTCGCCATTTTACAACTATTTTATTGTGTTACAAAAATATGCTATTGAACAAAAAGAACAAAGAAAATAATTTGTTAATATGCTTAACAAATTCTAACGAATTAATTTCACCCAAAGAAAAAGAACTATTTATTGTGTTACAAAAATATACTATTGAATAAAGGGCTTTTGACGTAGCAGTATGAGAGGAACCCTTCAATCAAAAGGCTAGGAGTTCAAGACTCATTAAGACAATAAATTCAAAACAATGAATTGTTAATATCCGTGATACTTATAGATAGTATTTGTTAAGTTATAGACTTGTCTTTCTTTAAGGAAAAAAAAAATATTAGTGATATTAAATGTAATCCCTTATTTTAATTTATTCTATTTTGAGGGGAAGGTGTTTACCCTTTTTATGTATGTAACCGTATCATAACTATTCTAAAATATAGTTTACCAATGTCAATTCACTAAAACACTAAATTTATTAGTTTATGTAAAAATTCATTTCCAACTAACCCATTTGGTGTAAAAAATAATGTACACTAAACTTTTAAAGAGTTTGCACCAATTTTCATTTTAACCCCGTTAATTAAAATTATTTAATTATATATAAGAGTCCGTAACTTACAAAAATAAATATTTGTTTGAATGCGTTTTACTCTGTCCACAAAGAGACTTATCTCGAAATTATATAAAAAAATTTGTTTATATACGTTATACTTTGTTTCCAATGAAACCAAAAACCTAGACCACCATATCTAGCGTATTATATGTTATACTACACCAAATGTTTTATCAACAATTACACATATGTACACATTATCTCTGTGGGTAATAAAACTCACAACCACTTAATCGATTAGTTACTCTCATGTTACTTGGTCAAAAACCACTTAATGAAATAACTAAAATGTACTTCATCAATCGTCTTTTATAAATTTATCGCTTTAACGTTATTAGTTATTAGATTCAAAAAATAAACATGTTACATTCATCGTCGGTTTTTAATGAACTTATCATTATAATAATATCACTTATTTATGTTTACTTAAGTTTAATATATAAACTTATGTATAAAATAATTAATTGAACTATGTTACAATACAAAAATCGTTTAGGGGTAATATGTAAATATTATTATATGTTTGGTGTAAAAATTTGGTGCAGGCATATTTTTTAAAGATTCTTATTTGCACCAAATTTAGTATAGTATTTAGTGCATAAGTTGAAGATGTCGTAACTTTTTTGTTAATCATAAAACTTTGTGTACAGTCAAAATAGACACTCTGACCGAGACAGAGAGGACATATGATATATTTTTTATTTAACTGAATTGTATATACTATATACGTCAGAAGTCAGAACATGCAAATGAAAATACTAATACATACATACATATGATGATTAAATGCTTTATTGAATGCTTTATTGAATAATTTTATTTATTTATACCTTCCTAAACAAAGGAACTTTCTTCTTGTCGTTTTCTTGTATTATTACGTGATTATTTGCCACATATTTTGGCCACCAAAATTTGACTTGCAATTAATCAGCGAATGCAATGCAAATTGTGCTTGTAATTGCTATTTCCTAGAAATCTACCATTTTAGTGGCATGTGCATATTATACTCGCCAACTTAGACGGTGGAAATGTAATACTTAATTTGGTGACGCGCATTATTTGAGTATAAATAATAAATAAAACTTATAAAAAAAAAATCTGAATACATTTATAATCTATCCTTTAATTAAATTGTTTATTTTTAAAAATACGATTGTAACACTTCTTAAATTTAATAGAAAATTGTAAGTAATCATAGTGTACTAATTTTCATTAAAACCGAGTAAGTAATGAACTCGTAAATAATGATTTTTCTACTTAAGTTTTTTGGATGAATTCTAATCGTTGCATCGCACATCATTTTCAGGACACAGTCCACAGATTTTTTTAAAATGGTATTGGCCTCATGGCGTCACTAGTTCACGTGATTTTCATGCTTTACATAACACGATTCAATGGTAACATGTTCTTTTACATTTTAAGGAAAACGAGTTAACCGGAAGAATTGGAGCAGTAAAGACAATTAAATCATTTGTGAACTTTGTTTTGTATTTAATATCCGAACTACCAGATATTTGAGCCGGTCAAATTTTCCAGTGCAAGCTCATTGGCCGGATGCACATAGATAAAGTTACAAATGGGTAGAGGAGATTAAAACTTCGCGTGAACAGTAAAAATCTGGCCGTCAATGTATATTGTGTGGAAACAATACAAGGGTTGGAATAAGACCAAAATGGGAATGCTTTGATCACATGAAAAACATATTATTATTATTAATTGTTATTATTATTTTTGTTGTTGCTGCTGTTATTATTATTATTATTAATTATTATTTTCACGAGCTAGATCTCTAGCTAGTATCAAAAAAGGCGTTACCAAAGGAATTGAGGAAAACTCGTGATCATTGGTGAGGAGAATGTACGTTTTTGGTCCAAAAAGATAAACTTTTATGAAATTCCGTGTGATCATGATAAGCAATTATTATTTTTATTGGAAAACCATGAAAACATTTATTATAATATGTTCTTTCTTTTTGCAATAAATTTAGAAACGGCTATGCAAACATAAATCATCAACGACCCTTTCTTACTATTATACTTAGGTCGTACTCAAATTCGAACTCATCTAATTTGAATTCGTGCTTAATAATATTTGAATTCGAATTGAGCTCGAGTTTAAAAAATTATTACTCGACTCAACTCGCTCAAATATTCGTTAAATTTCATGCAGAACGAGCTTAACAAGTCAAACAAGCCAATTTTGTATATCAATTTCATATATTTAATACTTTATAAAAAATGACTAATAAATTTGAATCTAATACCTCCGGTATAAATGAACTTACGTGAACTCGAACTCAAGCTATCAAACGAGTAAATCGAGCTCGAGTTCAAAAACAAACAACTTGATCTTGAAAGAGTAGTCCATCATAAAAATATTTAAATAAGTAAACAAGTATTGAATTCGAGCTCGAATATTTTAAATATTTATTTGAGTTCAAGTCGAGCTTGAACGGAGTAATTAATAAGTCGAACTCAATTCGGTCGACTTCCTTAACAATTCTAATTATATGTTACCGACATTTTGATTATGTTATATCATACGTAGTATTATTTATTAACAACCATAAAATTGTACAATTACTATTATTATCCTATTCTCAGTTGTTATTAATAAGTAATAAATAATAATTTATAGACTAAATCATCGGCAAACTAATTCCTCCTTAACTAAATTATTATTATTATTATTATTATTACTATTATTATTATTATTATATTTTCAACTGTTAAGTATCAGTATATAGGAGTATTATTTGATACCAACTATATACAGAAATAAAACTAAAAACGTTATTTTTAGCAAATTTGATATTTCCATTCGGTATGCTACTTTTTTTTCCCGGAAAAAAGTGTCTTCACAAAATTAATTTAATTTTTGCTGTTTTATGTCCGTACACGTGTCAAGCTACTACAAGTGCAAATAATTCAGTCACTGACACCTCTTATTTTTACATTACAAAAAACAACGACAGGCGTTGGATTACCTTCTACTTGATCAGATGGGTAAACCCATCACTTTACACTCCCAAACCGCCTATATAATCCTACCTTCTGCTTTCGTTACAAAAAGAGTAGCACACCGGAATAAAATCTTCCTTTTCTTTTTCAGTCCTTGAAACCCTAAAATTCACCCAAATTCCCCCACAGATTCTTAGCATCCGCGTTGGGAATGCAGAGAGATGAGAGGAGATTCGCGGCTGTTTAACTGTGGGCGAGCTCAAAAATCCACCGGCGGCAGAACTTGCCACCGTAAACACGTGGAAGACGGGTGAATTACTTTCCCCAGTTTTCCGCAAAAAGTCTATTTCAGTAATTGTATTTTATATTGATTGATTGATATTTTATTAATCGTAAAATCAATTTCACGATGGCGGTAGAAGACAGATCCAACGCCGTATTAAACGGCAAGTACGAATTAGGTAGACAATTAGGGCACGGAACGTTTGCGAAAGTGTATCACGCCAAAAATGTGAAAACCGGAAAAAGTGTAGCGATGAAAATGGTCGGAAAAGAGAAGGTGATTAAAGTCGGTATGACTGAACAGATCCAGCGCGAAATCTCGGTGATGAAAATGGTGCGCCATCCGAATATCGTCGAACTTCATGAAGTAATGGCGAGCAAATCGAAGATTTATTTCGCTATGGAGCTCGTAAGAGGCGGTGAATTGTTTTCCAAAATTGCAAAAGGGCGGTTGCGAGAAGATGTTGCGAGAAGCTATTTCCAGCAATTAATCTCGGCCGTTGATTTTTGTCATAGCCGTGGCGTGTACCATCGAGATTTAAAGCCGGAGAATTTATTGTTAGATGAAGAAGGTAATTTAAAAGTTACTGATTTCGGTCTCAGTGCGTTGGCAATTCATTTGCGTCAAGATGGACTGTTGCATACGACGTGTGGGACTCCGGCTTACGTGGCGCCCGAAGTAATCGGGAAGAAAGGTTACGATGGAGCTAAAGCTGATATCTGGTCATGTGGAGTTATTCTGTATGTGCTGCTGGCTGGTTTTTTACCTTTTCAGGACGAAAATATAATCGCTATGTATAAGAAAATTTACCGCGGTGATTTTAAGTGTCCGCCGTGGTTTTCATCAGACGCCCGGAGATTAGTAACGAAAATGCTGGATCCGAATCCAAAGTCGCGAATGACGATAGCGAAAGTTATGGAATCGACGTGGTTTAACAAGGCGGTACCGAAGAAACCGAACTTTTTAACCGAAGACGAAAATGTGAATTTGAAAGGGAAGGAAGGGGAAACATTGAATGCGTTTCATATAATTTCGTTATCGGAAGGATTTGATTTGTCGCCTTTGTTTGAAGAGAAGAAGATAGAAGAGAAACAAGAGATTAGGTTTGCGACTATGAAGCCGGCTGGAGCAGTGGTGTCGAAGTTGGAGGAGGTGGCGAAAGCGATGAAGTTTAGCGTGAAAAAGAGCGGGGACGAGAGTAGTTTGAGGTTGCAAGGATGCGAGAATGGGAGGAAAGGGAAGTTGGGGATTTCGGCGGATATATTTGCTGTAACGTCGTCGTTTTTGGTGGTTGAAGTGAAGAAATCGAGCGGGGATACGTTGGAGTATAATCAATTCTGTAGTAAAGAGCTTCGGCCGGCGCTTAAGGACATTGTCTGGACGTCTCCCGCTAATCACTCTGCTCCGGCTTAAATCAAGCTTATTATTATTATTATTATATCGTTGATGTTTGTTGGATTAGTTTGTTGGTTGTTTAATAATTTGATTAACGTATATTGTTATATTAGGATTAATGTTTGTGTAAGAAATGAATGTTTTTATTTAGGAACTTGCTACCAAGGATTGTAATAATTCCCCATCTGAAACTAAAATGTTGTTTTATTATGTAGGAGGAGAAATGTATCTTTTAGGGTTTTTAGGACTATTGAAGAGTGTGGTAAGTAAGCTATCGACATATAATTTTCATTGTAATGCATTGGATGAAGAAGATAATAAGCGTTGAAAAGAGTGTGGTAATTGAGGCATGTGCCTTTTAAAGGATGGTTGGCTAAGGTTGAATTCACCAACTTGCTCTTTTACTATTACCACTTGTTTCTTTTCAATTATCATCATATCTGTAATGTAATAATTTGATCAAGTGTAGTATGATATACATTGAATGTGAGATGGTTGCTTTTAGTTTAGAGGAAAATTTTACGATGTAGTTATAATTTTAAGAGTAAAATGGTGTTTTATTATGATTTAATGTACTTATTATTTAGTGAATCTGAGTCGTATATCATAAAAATTAAGGGGTCTCTCATTCTTTCTACAAGTCACCTATCCCTCCGATCTCAAACCTTTAGTTGAATATTTAAATCCAAATTAATTATATAACAAAGAATGCAAATAAAAATAGTCTCGAGATTTTGATTGCTCTTTGTGTCATATTCATAATATTGACCTTAAAACAGGAAATGTTTTAATAATTTAAGTTTACAAAGTTTTTTATATTTTTTGCTCAAATCCGTGTATACAACACAAGCAATATTTGTAAGAGAGTTGGGGTTAATGGGTGAGTTTCCTCTCGTCTTTCCTCGTCCAAGGGTTAAGTTTATGATATCATCGACCAACCAATCAGAATTTTAGTTTAAAAATTAAAAATCAAAAATTAAAATGACCAAATAGATGGTGCAACATGCATGTCGTCGACGACCAACAATAAAGTTCTATGATTTGAACTTTAAGACATTGACGACTGAAAAATAAATCACATGATTGTACATATCATGGACGTACAAAAAAATATGAAGCGTTTATATTATGTTAATTAAATCTAAGGTTTAAACCAAAACATGTATCTGTGTCTACACTAAATAATCATAATCAAAGATTACTTAAAAGATAATTAGGCATGCTAATCATGAGGATTTAACACTTCTCAACTTAAACTTCATTTGAATGTGAGAATTTGATTTGACAAACACACTATTATAAAAAGTTGCACGTTTGTGCACTTTTGACGTATTTTCATTAGATTTTTCTTGCTCATATTCATCTTATATGTTGTTTTTCCATGAAATCCGATTATCTTGATCAATCTAAAGAAACAATTAACCATATGTATCATGAGGTATTGTTGCCCAATTAAGATTAGATAAGTTATAAATGAATTCGTTCCTAAAGAAAACGTACACAAGCTATACTTTTTGTCGTAAGAGTTTAACAATCAAATAACAATGAAATTAGATGTCGTTCTGACAATAATCAAATCACGACACTACTTTAATTAATTAGTTGTACTTAATTACGTCTCTTGTCATCAGTAATCATTAGAATGAAGTTTATAAACAAAAGTACCAATAATGATGATTAATCATTAATTAATTCATTAAACAAGAATCACTATGCATCCAGCAATCGGCATGATGCAATTAAACACACACGTAGAAGAGAATATACACCAATAATTGTCATTAAAATAATTTTCAGACCTCGTACCACTAAGTCTCCCATATGAAATTACAAAAACTGGGTTAAGAAAACATTTGATTCATGGTAGAATTAATACCAACTTTATATATCAAGGACAAATACATTGCATCAATTTTGATTATAAAATTATTCACAATTTAAGAAATACATACCTAATGTCAAGAAATGTGTAGACATAAAGTAAGTGTGTGTGTATATATATATATATATATATACACACTAAAGGAGTATAAAAGAAGGCTCCATAACTTACCACCTGTCATAAAATTCTACGTGGCAATTTCTTATAATTTTCAAATTAATAAATTAATTATATTTTAAATAGTTTAGGATAACCATAAGTTATTATCACAATTGTCAAATTATTATTAAACAAGGATACGTTTAGGATAATTAATTTATTAATAATTATCTATAATTATTATTGTCGTGTGTAGTTCTATTATGTTTAGGATATATTTTAATAATTGTATTGGTGCATTTTCTTGATTATTTATGTTTGTATTATACAGTTGATATATAAATTTATTTACTTTTCTAAAAGAGTTCGACGTAGATGATCTTCTTTTGATGTACCATAAACTTAAATATTGTAAATTTGAGATTGTCGTACATCGTACGGGTTTGCATCTAATATATACTAAAGTAATATAAAAGAAAGCTCCAGAATTTGCCACGTAAGCATGAATGCCACGTATCAATCTCTTAACTTCAGTTAACAAATTATTTAAATAATATTATATTATTATATTATTATTTTATAATAATTAATAAATAATAACTATAAGTGCTACATATATTATAATAATATGAAAAGATGAGTCACATACGAAAACAAAGTCCTACAAATTATTTAATTAATATTATTTTATAAATTATTTTATAAAATATATACTACAATTATCATTTAATCACGTAATATCTAAAATAATTCTAATAAATTATCGTGCATTGCACGGGTTTTCCACCTAGTGTGTGTGTGTGTGTGTATATATATATATATATATATATATATATATTTATATATATATATATATATATATATTGGTCTTATTTTACGATCATTAATCATGTTTTGTGGATGCAAATGGACTCAACTCATCTAGGGGAGGTCTTAAATTGCAAACCATAATTTGTGTTTTGGTCGAGAATATTATTAATTTCCTAACTCATCATTAAACTATGAATAATTCACAATTAAGTGCTCTAATCATTGCATAATTTGACGGCCACTTAGCTTCAACATAATATACGTGACAACTACTCTTGGTGAACAGAACATGACAAACAGTAACGTTAATTTCAAGGGCGTCCAGCAGAACAGGACGCACATACTGTCACAATTATATTTTTTTTAATGGCTTGAATTCATTAAAAAAAAAAGGAAAAAGTTCGGTGGAATGCATTCAACTTGACTTGAATATCTATTGTGTGTATCTTACTTACGGGTAGTGTTTTTAATGCATGAAACCTGTAAATTAGCTCTATTGTATGTACTTTTTGATCTGCCTAGCCCTTAACCGGTTACTAGTTGAATTTTTTTTTTAAAATTTATATATAGCTTGACACGTCATAAATTATCTGGGGAAAAATGCCTTGGAATGCATTCAACTTGACCTGAATGTCTATTGTGTGTATCTTACTTACAGGTAGTGTTTTTAATGCATGAAACATGTAAATTAGCTCTATTGTATGTATTTTACCTATGTAAATTAGCTCTATTACACTCAAACTGAATTTAAAATACTCCACCCAGAAGCATATGTCGACTTGAGAGTTGTAGAATCATTCAACCCATTCGTCACATCCCCGTTCCAGCAACAAGAAAAATCCGTTGAGTGTAAATTAGGCTTTTCGCCTTTGCATTCTTTGAATTTCGTTCATTATCCTTCGAGTTAGTGGTATCTAGAGTTTCATCTAACCCTAATCAACCATGAATCGAAAACCTAATTAACTTGAAGTAGATTCAAACCTTTATTTGGTTGTGGATGGTTGCGGACTAAATCAGAAACCCTAGATCTAGGGTTAGTTAGCTCGGTTGCCAACGCCTGAGTCCAAAGCAACCGACCGTCGCTCGATCATTAGGGCTTCGTTTCAGCAATGGGTTGTGTTTGTCGGAGACGACAAAAAAGACCGGCCGAAAAAGTTGTTGGCATTTGGTTTTTGATTTCAGTTTGTGATTAGGATTTAAATTTTTGATTTGTACTAATTTAATCGATCATGATGTTTGAATGATTGTGAAATTCAGTTTGCGATTAAGATTTGAATGATTAGGATTTGAATGATTATCAATCTGTGTGTATTTTTGTGAGTGAATCAAACATTGATGACGGTACAAGATTTGAGATATGAACACATTTATTGGTATTATTTAAATATGTATTAATGTGTTGTTTAATATTTTATACCATTTAATTAAAATAACCAGGTAAAATACATACAATAGAGCTAATTTACAGATTTCATGCATTAAAAGCACTACCCGTAAGTAAGATATACACAATAGTCATTCAGGTCAAGTTGAATGCATTTCAAGGCACTTTTTCCTGATGAGGTGGAGTGATGATTTGGCGTCTGACGTGTCATCGAAATATTGCAACCGGTGCCACGTAGGTAAAATACATACAATAGAGCTAATTTACAGGTTTCATGCATTAAAAACACTACCCGTAAGTAAGATACACAATAGACATTCAGGTCAATTTGAATGCATTCCACCACACTTTTTTTAAAAAGAACCCAACTCACTAGTAAGATACTAGAGGAGAGAAAAGAAGAAGGAAATTACATGAATAACACGCTTACAGAATGTGGCTGACAAATCCAATCAGACCACCTAAGACTGATAATCTTACTTCTATCGTTGCTCCAATTCAATGAAAGAAGTTGAGTGTCTTTTCTTGGAGCCTTGTTGTTGAAGATGATACTGTACGTTTATGTTCCATGGAACCCAAAACGTGGTCTGCACATTGAAATCAAAGCTTGTTACATATTTGCTAGTACCTTAATTGGAATCAGCAAAGTTGATTGCTTCATCGACATTGCTGAAACAAGGGATACTCAGATTCCACCCCCGGCCAATCAAATACTACAAATAAGTAGCGATTTTGTACTTTAAGAAGATAAGACTATGAGTTTCTGATTTCAGGTCTTCATCACACATGGGCAACGAATCGAATTAATCACAATTATAACAACGGACCCTATTATGATTTAATTAGAAAACTATGTACATGCCAATATATGTAGTGAGATAAATATAATGACTGAATGTCTTATACGATTTACAACTTATGTTTAGTTTAGACCAGTATATGAACGTCGAACGTTGACTATGGCAATTGGCAAAGGCCGCCACATCACAGTTCAATCGATCTAGAAACTAGGGTGAGCTTAAACAGGCATACAACAATTAGCGTTCCCAGAAATTAGACTGGATGGCAGACGGCCCCAAAAGAGTATGTCTTCAGTCTATCGACCCGGCCGTTGGTATTTAGGTAAACTTACCTTCATGGAGGTTACGAGAACTCGTTGACTCTCTAAGGACAATCATGTAAGAATAATATTATACTTCATGAAAGTGCCATGTTTTAACTACCTCACATTGAAATGTTTTATCAGGAAGATGTTATATGAAGAGTTATAAAAGAAACAAACGTGTACAAAACAATCTTAGAAGCATTCTACAGAAACCAACCTTTTAGAACGGAATAATCTTGAAAGATGATATTGAAATATAGCATATTCAAAGCTCAAGTATCATACGAAAAGTGTTAAAGAATCAAAAGTACATTTAATAAAGTTCAAAGATGTAATGACTCACCGTGATGTAAGAACACACCAACTCGGATATCTTAATCGTATATGAAGATTGGATTTTCAGATGACAACTGGCTGTGAAAGAAACAAATATGAATTAGAGTCTGATCAACCATTGAATTACCAGAATGAACATACAGTACATGAAGAATACAGTGTCTCAATGCTGATCATAATTAAGATATATGATCGAGAATGTTCTAAATTCTATAATTTATTTCTTACTGGTTTTTCAGAATACAATGTAATGTTTAGTCTTACGCTTATCTTTTGGGCTCATGAAAGACGATGGACGACCAAAAGACAATAAGTACATACACAAGGTGACCGTAGTATAAGAGGTGGAATTGCACCATCTATGCATATATAGATGATAGATATATGACTAGAAATGACAAGTGATAGCTAGGTGCAAACGCCATTAAGCACACCCTTATGAGCCTTTACCTTACCAAGGTAATGTACATGACTAGCAACTATACATACCTAGACGCATATGTGTCAGAAACATTGAACGTTTTAGAACGTCAATAGCTTAACACCCCTGATATCTAGAGATGATATATCTAGGGTCGAAGTCTGAGGTCTTGATCAGTGATAAAAGCACAAGCCTTTTTTATCAAATGAGAAGCGTCAGACATCGGTGTGATGACATTGGTTCAACTTGGAAGTGCTGGATATATCCTTCATATACACTACTTGTGAGGTTAGGGATTCTAGTTTTACTTTAAATTCTTATCTTCACAAATATTCTGTTCTTTAATCTTTCACAACTCGACCTGTACATGTGTGTGTGTATCTATATATATATATATATATATATATATATATATATATATATATATGTTAATCACATCAGAATCTAATTTATTATTTTGGCATTATAATACTGATTTTTTTCCAGGATAATTGAGGACAGTGATCGAAATAAATAGATTTTGACTGTTTCAAGATAAGAAATCAACTTATGACTTAAACCGAAGACTGTAAATTAAGAGAATGGTCTTGTTTCTTCTCATCAAAGGAAGAAAAAATTACACATCTTTAGCCAAAACAACACTCAAGAAGGAGATCAAATTGATCAATTTCATACTGAGTTCAGCATGAGAAGTACAACCAGTAGGTATGGCAAAAGCACCCGAATCCGATGGCGATCCCCGAACTCCACACTTTTCGGGTCGGATTGGGGATGACATTTCGGATTTCGGGGCGGATTTTGGGCCACAAAATGGGGATTCTTATCGGGTACGGGGTGGGGAATCGGTACGATCATCCCTGCTCCGCCCCGCCCCAAAATGTATTATATATAATATAATATGTTATAATAATATTTTCGTATACCCATAATGCTTCCTACTACATTTTGTTTTGCCTTATATTATGAAGATCGTGAACACGAACTTTAATTATTCATGTTGTTTTGATTACTTATGTTGTTTTTAGTTACTCTTGTTGTTTTGACTTAGTGTCTTGTGATCTAGTCGGGATATTCTAAGACCATTTCGTGATGAACTTTGTAATTTTGAACCTTGTATTTGTATTATTAATGTAAACCAACTACGATATATTGTCTTGATCATTATGCTAGTTTGTTTTTAGAAAAAGAGAATATTACTTTATGCATTGATAGTTAATATTGTAAAGATAATAAGCAAAAACCTCGGATTTAGAGTATTATCAACGTGAAAACGGTTTTACGAAATCAATGTCCCCGGTGGGGTACCCCGATCCCCGTTAGGGTTTGGGGGAACCTATGTCCCCAATGGGGTGCCCCAATAAGATCCCAGTTGGGGTTTGAGGCGGATTTGGGGATTTTTTTGATTAACGGGTTTGGAGTTGGACTTACCGCTCCCCCCTCGAACCCGCCCCGTTGCCATTCCTAACAACTAGCTATATAATTTATGCCAAAGAAAAAAGAAACACTAATACTTCATTCATAGCAGAAGAGAACAAGGTGTTTGGACGCTACTCTAACAGACTTGGAAGGTTTTAATTCACTTACAATGCGTTCTTGTGGAGCTCCTCGCCACAAAATCAATGTGGAGTCTCCTTTTCCCAAGAAGTAAGATCAAACATATACTATCCGGGTTGTATCTCCTTCGTTCATTTACTTGTAGATATCTGTAACATAATCCTACTAGAAAGGTTTAAAATTTGTTAACGTCATATATATTTTAGGTTACGATTGTCTCGGAGTAAATGGATGAGGTTTTCTTTGTTCAGGTTACCCGATGAGGACAAGTCTTTTTTTGACTCAGATGTACGTGGCTAACCGGGGTATCCCTGTGACCGTTTCCGACTCCAAGATGTTTACCTAGTGAGGTTCGAACCGGGGTCTTTCCCTGGTCACCCCCAAGATGTTTACCTAGTAAGATTTGAAACGGAGACCTCTTGTAAGTAGGGTTCTCAAAAAAAACGACCCGGTCCCACCCGAACCCTATTAAGCCTATTAGTGTCAGGTTTAATAGTGTTAAAAAAGCTTAATCGGGTTTTGCGGGTTAACCCGATTAACCCGAATGTTTAGGCTAGGGTTACAGGTTAGAAAACATAATTATAATCGAGTGCGGGTTTAACCCGATTGAGCCAAGGGCTAACTTCTTTTTTTTTTAATAGTTATCTCAGTCCAAACATTACTGATCCATCAGGAATAAATTCCCAAACATTATTGATCCATTAGTAATCGTCTGTTTTTTTTATTTTTATATTTTTACACCTTATCTCTTGCTAAGTTTCTTCAAAGCATCAATATATAACATCAACATCTCATTACATAGATAAGAACTATATACATTTGTTGATCACACACTTACTCTACACCTGTTGCCAATCTTTTAGTACGTGACATTAACACTTGTTACACACTTAATTCAAGTACTTGAATTTAGTTTTGAGAGTGTGTTAATCATTAAATAATCCTTCAACTTTGCATTGAATAAAATATATATTTATAAACTATCAGTAAGGTTCTTAGTTTACAAGAGAAAACATGCAAATGATTTAACTATTACAATGGAATCAGCTCCACTGTAAAATTATCATGATCCTTTTAAAAATGTATTCAAACAAAAACAAAAGAGACCCACATACATGCATCTCTGTTTTTACTTGTACTGGTTGATGCATATATTTTAGATAGATGTACAAACTAGTATTCACAAGACCTTCTACATTGCATCACCCACTATTATTCACACTAACCCAAAGAACATACTAATTGTCTAATTATAATTAGTTTCTTTGGATATGGTTGATTTGAATTGTGTTGATTAGTAATGATAGTTATTAGCTACTCATTGAATTATAAGGGTTAACCCGAAACCCGATATAATCGGACCCAATCAACCCGCGACCCGTTTAAACTGAACCCGCAAACCCGATTTCCTAGTAGGGTCGAGTTGCGGTAAATTTTTATTTTCCAAAAACCCAACTAACCCGTCCCGATTAAGACTTATTAGGGTCGGGTCAACCCGATTAACACCCCTACTTGTGAGGACTTCATGACCCTTACCACCAAGTCACCTTAGTGATGGTTTAAGATTGACTATGAGGAAACGGGTAAAAAGATAAGGTTTTCCATGTTCAGGTTACCCGGGGAGAGCGATTCTTTTTAATTTTGACTAAGATGTACATGGCCTAACTGGGGTATAATGTGACCGATTTCGACCCTTTCCTAGCCACCCCCAAGATGTTTACTTAGCTAGTTAGGTTCGAACTTGGAACTTCTTGTGAGGAAATTAGAACCTCTTACCACTAAGTCACTTTGGTGATGGTTTAATATCATCTATATAAGGATACAATATGTGGGTTGTACCTCCTTAATGTACGTACACTGACATCTATTATTTTATGGTCGATTACATATCTCAAGTACGTGGACACACACCTATTTTTTTTTTTAACGACAAAATATATTATAAAACTAGCAAGAAGCTAGATCAAGAACCAAATTACAAAGGGACACACACATATATAGATGTTGTAAACTTATATTATCTTTTGACATTTTAAAAAATTAACCTCGATTAGATGATCAGGGGCACACCTTGTATTTATCTCATGCCGGCCCACACCATAGGAAGAACTTTGTGCCTTGATCTGCCTGATCAAATAGTATTGAATCAACTGTCATGGTCATCGATCTACACACAATGGAGAAGATTCGGAAGTTTACTTTAATTGAACACATAAATCAACCTTGTAAACACAAATCAATTACTACGTAAATATCACTAGCTAGCTAGTGGTTACAAAGATCCAACTTTACTTTCATTGACATATATACATATTTTGCTGAGTTTACACTGAACATCCCAGCAGCAAATTAAGTTTCAAATAATCATAAAATTTTAAAAGCACAGATAGTATCCCAAACGTACAGTTGAGATTTGCTCATATTACTATGTCATATATCCACAACCACCTCCATAATCGATAAATTCTAATAAACCCCATGGATCCTACATGTTTTGCATATAGATTATATATATTATTTTACCTATTAATTGACAGACATAGTCAAGTAATGCACAAATGACACAGCATGCATACTCCTTACACAACCATCCAGCTTCATCACTACAAAACAGGAATATGAAACTAGAATTAGTTACATGAAATAACCATTAATTCTGTTACAAAATTTAGATACAGTTTAACTGCATGGGAAGAATCTGATGCAATCACTAAATCGGATTGCTGTCTTAAGTGAGACACTAACCAAGTGATCCTTTTAGCGCCAGTAAATTAGAAACCACAATCTGCTCTAGTATTCATCACAATACAATAGCCTAACTACAAACATTATTAACTAGACATGTCAAAAGCAGGTTAACACTTGGATTTGATTAAAAAAAAGTGAAGTACTTCTTCACCACGTTTACACCGAAACAAGAACCAAGGTTGCTAGCTCGATCAACAACCGTTATACATGCAGGAAAGAAATATCAACCACAGGTTTTCGTGGTCAACATTGACTAATTAAATGAATACTAAATGCTTGAGAGGAGTTGACGTACTGTTTTAGAGATCATAAAATCTCCATCGCTTTGTCACTTCGTGGGTTCATCAGTGAAACAATTTTGCTCTAAAATAGATACAATAATAAAAAGATTAAACACAAACACAGTACCAAGGAATCACTAGAACGTGACTTGATTGTTGATGGAATGATGATCGACTAAAGAGATACCATCATATACTTCCTACACAAATCAATACAGGAATCTTTCGATGCATGTTTTAATCATATGATCAGTGGCAGTATTAAAATTACAATACGAAAATCAAATCAGCTAAGCGCATTAGGGCTACCAAATTGATGAGTAGTTAACAAAAACATAAGGGTGTTTTGTGAATACAATTTTCCCCAAGTTGAGACAATGCTAATAATTGACTTAATTTTGAGTTTCGATCCCTGATATTATTACTATGTATCATAACAAAAAATAAACTATGTGCTTTTCCAAACAGTAGATATAGATATAGAATAGACATACCAGTATATATAATCTAGTCTTACAAGTTACAACAAATATAATTGAGAAAAATATACAATTATCATACTCATAGGAACTAAACATATAAATTCGCTACCTGGGACGATTCTTTCTCAGGAAGAAGAAAGCAAATTACCCCCCGAGCATCAAAATCTGCAGGAAGAAATTTTGATTAACGCACAACCATAGTACTCTTTATTAACGTAATATGGTCACTAAAAACTTTACTCCAATTAAAAGATAGCTAAGAAATACATCATGGTAAAGTGGAAAGGTGCATAGACTTCATATCCTCCAGATAAACTACTTAAGCGAATACCATCATACCTGAATTATCAATGCCTTTTCAAGAAGTATGGAAAGCAAAAAGCTTCCCTAGTTTTGCTTGCATGCCTATTCCATGGAATCAAACTGTTCTTGACATTCCTTGCAAATGAAACATTTTTTTACAAAAAAACCATGGTGAATATAAAAATATGATAACACTATTATCTGTGTATTTTAAGGGTATTGCCTGCAAAAAGCGAGATACTTTATACCAAAAACAATATTTCACTAAATTAATTCCTTCTATTATTATTATTTAAAGACACTACATGTAATATACATCAGACCCAGTACATAAAGAGGATTAAATTCGATAAAAACGAGATTCAGATCAATAAGATTTAAAAACACCGCCATAATTTTATGCCAAATAGTTAGAAGAAAGAACAGTGGGTGGCAGAAGAAAACCCTAAAATGAAAATTTGGTACTTTTTGGAAAAGAAAAAAAAAACGGTTAAAGTGTAGTTAATACAATAACAAATTAACAATAATGATTAATAGGAGATGATGGATATGTACCTTGTTAATGATTTCAAAAATTCCCATTTCGTCCTCACCATCAACAAAAAGTACAGACATTTAGAACTCCCAAGTTGAAATAATATTATATTATTATAATATATAAAAAAAAACCCCAAAAAAACAAATTTCATAAATAAATATATAACTAATCAATCATAAACAGTACAAATTTAGCAATAGGAAAAGAACCTGCAGGTGAATGTAATATATACATATTATGTACAATCTCTTGTGTCTTTCTTGATCTTATCTTCCCAATTTTGAATCTGTTTAATGTTAACAAGAAGCCAAGAAACTTTAAAAAGTGATAAGAATGGGGATGTGGTGGTGTGGTGTAACTAGTCATCAGAAAGTTGCAGCCTTTTTCATAACAACACTGTGTGTGTATGTGGTGGTGGTGTTTTGATTGATAGATATGATAAATATTCAAGTTGCCAAGTGTCTAGATTTCTTCTCTGCACCTTCTACAGTTTTTCATGCTTCCATTTTCCCATAAAACAAAAATAAATCTGATAAACATACATGAAATACACACATACCCATATGATAAATTCACACATAAGATATAAACACATAAAACACAAAATAAACACAAGGAGAAAGAAAGAATAAGTGGCTGACAGCAAGAGAAGTGAGCACACGCATAAACTCCATATAGTCTCTCTATACAATTGTCTGCGTGTGCTCACTCTCTTCTGTCAGTTCTCAACCAAACTCCATCTTTCTCCAAATCCATTTGCACCATAAAAATAATTTTTATATGACATGATATATAATAATAATCATGAAATAAATTAAAAGGTTATGCAAGATCTCTGCTTGATCTAAACCCTATTTGGTAATAATTAACCATACAGAAGAACACTCTTTAATCTCTGTGTATATCATTGTATCATGTTTGACTGTTTGAGTTGGCATTGTGATAAGTTGATAACTTAAAATAAAGAAAGCTCAAGACTTGGTCAAGAAATATAAATATATAATCTTCCTATTTGTGCTTCATTTTATATAACAAAAAAGATGAAGAATCTGCTTTGTTATCCACTTGTTGCTTGTCTTTTTTATGTTCTCATATGATAAGATATTTAAACATCAAGCTAGATTATATGATTACATCATGTGGTGGGGGATCAAGATTGTTGCCTTTTGAGTTAATGTTAAGATTGCGCTACTAATAACCTAAACCGTGGTTTAGCCCTCTGTGCCATTCCTCAAACACAAACGATCTGGTGAGACGTGAAAGTCATGGGTTAATTCTGAACTTTTCGCGACTTCATAGAAAAGAGCGTAACATTGTCTGAAGTGTGGTTCTTGGGTCGCATCAGATCCGAAGGGTTTCAAATTAGGTTGCTCGTCGAAACAACTTTTTATGAATAACCTTGCAAACATAGTATTTTACAAGTCACGAGTCGAGTCAAAATCTCAAAAATGATGCGACTCGAATCTCGACTCAAATGATTCGAATCGTTTATTAACTCTTCCAAGTCTTATGCGACTCTTACGAGTTATAAAATCAATAAACTTTTATTGTAATGTAATACAAAAAATTAAAAGACAAAATAAAGAAACAAATAGCTATAATCTATTAAAAAGTAATCATTTGTATAACGACTTAACTATCGACTCACACAATATTTTACTTATTTTAAAAACAAAAATTTTAAACAATAATATATATATACATATGTATATTAATTGTGGAATAGTGACTCTTACGAGGCGAGTCACGAATTGTGAGTTAATATCAAAATTTCGAGTCACACGTCGAGTCACGAGTTAACAACTACGAGTCGAGTATTACGGGTAAGATTTAATTGCCTACTATATTTAATTTAGTTTATGGTTTTATCTATTTATGTAATGCATTTATTGACATTTGTTTCCATAATATATGTAAAGAGTTCCGGTTTTCATAGTGTATTCAAAATTCAAATGTAGAATTAATTAAGTATGGCGAATATAGTCATTTTTTTAGTCATATTTTAAGACAATAAACCACTTCCAATATGGGTTTCGTAATTTGTGTCAGCTCAGCACCATATCAGTACACCTAAAACTGACACACTCCTACCAATAGTTCTTTTGTCACTTGAATTTTCTGAGACCCACGCATTATTTATTTATTGTAACACCCCAAAAGTTATAAGTTGTATTAAAATGAGTGTGTATAAAATATGTTATGTACAAAATATTGAGTTTGGATTGAAAATATAAATAATAATCAAGTTGAGAGGTTAAGGATGCTTAGTGAGTTGATTAGAGGGGCTGAAATTGACAACTAAAATAACTTGAGGGTTAAGAAAGAAAGTATACAATTAAAATTTATGTCTGTCTATAGAAAATGAGTTGTTTTCGGAAAATCATAGTAACTTAATCGTAACTCGTATATTAACGTGGTTAGAGTCGTTGGATAGATATGCGAGTCTACTATTTTGTAAAATTTATCTCAAGAACTGAAACTGAGTTTAAGTGGGTTAAATAATTAAAATGCTACAAGCTGTCTAGAATTGAGAATACATATCTTTGAAAGAAAGAAAGAGAGCTAAGTTAAAATGATAACTTGGTGTAATATAAATACACTAATGATGTAAGAGAAATTGGTTAAAAATAAATAAAAGTAGAGAAGAATGGGTAAATTGTAATCAACCAAGTGTGTAAGTAATTTGTGTATGTGATAATGTGTATTAGGTGATTTTACACAAATAGAGATTTTGGTGAATTGATGATTGTAAGTTGTTGTATTATTAGAAGTGAGTTAAATACTTGAGAGAATAAGTATTTTGTAAAGAAAGAGTATAAGTTGATAGTTGGAGGAATCTTGGTGTTTTGAGTCATAAACACTTGGATTCGTAGTTGAATGAATTAGTTGTTGTTGATTGTATTGTATGTGACCTTTGTATATTTGATTATATGCTTAGGTGATCAAAGAGTTGAAAAGGGTGCAAGAGTGTCATTAACCATGAGGTTTGACTCTTTGAGTCACATGTTAAGATTAAGGATCCTTAATTATGGTTGTTAATGTTGTTGTTGTTTATTATTGTTATTAATTCCTATTACTTACTAATCAAGTTTGCTTACCCTATTATGTTGTTGATTGTGTAGTTGAACCAAACGGGTTGGGGGTTAATTTGGGTATTAAACCCAAAGGTGGCTAATGGTGGATTTGCTATATTGTAGTAAGTAAATCCCTTCATGAATCATGCTCGATACGTGGAAGTCCCATTTCGGAGTCAAACTTGGTGTTTTGGTTAGAATTGCCTTTTATGAGTTTTGTGATAATTTGGGTTGTGTATATTGTCGTTTGAAGTTTAAATTATGGTGTCAAATATTTGTTTGTTGTTGAATGTAAGTTGACTTAAAAGTGGTCAAAAGATAGTTTATGGATATTGGGTGAAGATAGCCCTTGGTGTGTAGGTGTTGTTAAAAAGGTTGTGTTTTTGAGTTGAAATCACTTGTATAAATATGTTGCTTGCGAATTGCGTATTTGAGTTAAAAATTATATTAATCGAGCTTTAAATTACTTGTGTCGTCGGTTGTGTTGAAAGTGATTAAATTGGTTGTTAAGGTAGAGTAATTTGGTCATTAAAAATCTGAGCAAAGGGTCCTTGATTGTGGTGTCAAAATATGAAAACAAAAGCTGAGTTTTGCTGAGCATATAGGACACCCGGTGGTTACCTTGTGTACCCGGTGGGAACTGAGTGTACCCAGTGGTGTACTCGGCGGGTACTCCCTGTTGAAACGGGTAGCTCATTTGCATTTTGTCACAGAAAGTAGGAGGTGTTTGTGTACCTGGCGGTTACCCTTACCTACCCAGCGTGTACCTGCCAGTATTTTGAAATTTGTTCTCTTTGAGTCCGATTTGATTGATTAATTATTATAATGAGTTTATATTGTTACATTTGAGTTATGGAGCATTATTGTTAAAAGCGTTTTTGAGACGAGAACATTATTTTAAAAAAAAATCGGTGCATTTCATTTAGTTTTTTAAACCACAAATTTAATTAAAACTATTTCATTAAAATTTAAAAACATTACATTAATTTAAATAAAACACTACAGTAATAATAATAAAACATTACAATAATTAATGTGTGAATTGTGTGTTAATATGGGTGTATAATGTGTGAATTGTGTGAAATATTGTAGTTGTTGTGTGTAAAAGATAATGAAAATTGTGTGTGAATTGAAATTTGGTTGTGTATATTTATAGTGTGATTGAGGTAGGATAAAAAGGTTAAACAAATAATTTTTTTAAAATAAACGGTTGTATTACTGTTATATTTATTTTTAATTTTTTTAGCACAACGGATACATCTAAATAACATTTAATAATGTTGTTGGGCGTCACCTTTGCTCTCCCCTTTCGTTGCCAAACCAATGAGTTGCCACCAACGAAAGCAAGTAATGAAGTGGTGCCAATGATGTCACTAAAGAGACGAAACAACTGACGAAGCCATTGACACCGGTCTTACAAAGATGCATTATATGTATAGGTAGAGGATTGATATTTTTATTGTGAAATAGTAATTTTTACGAGTCGAGTCGAGTCATAAATTGTGAGTTAAAAATTAAAATTTCGAGTTCTAGTTAGTTACGAGTTAACAATTATGACAAAAGAAAAACTATTATATTTATATGTTTAAAAATAGAGGACTTAAATCCAATTTGTTGAAATGTGAAAATGATTTTTAATAAAATTAGAGAAAAATACTAATATAGATTTTAAGTGTCAATTAAGCGTAAAGCCGTAAATTAGTCATTTGGCAAAACTCGAAGTAAAATGGGAGAGGATATATTTTGTGACATGGGATTTGTTGTCAATAGGGTATTGGTAAGTTTAGGGTAAAAATGGATACTTGGAACAATGTTATTGGTCAAGGAAGATGTGGGATGACAACTTTTGTTGACTGTAGTTCGTAGATGTGGTGGGACCCAGTGGCTGTGTTGTCGCCGGAAAATTGGACTATGAGGTTTCATCCAAAATTTTACGTCAACCGAGGGAGACCGTATGTGTCTTACCTTCAATCTGCCGCCACCCATTGAAATGGATATGAATAGATTTTGATCCGTTATATTAATAATTCAAGTAAAATGTATCACGATCCGATTATAATTCATTATATTGAATCATTATTCGATTCATATCGAATTAATTTAAATTGATCGAATCATGATCTTATTATTTTTTCTTTCTTATGTAAAATTATTTAGATAAATAAATTAGCTTTCACATCAAAATACATTTAATTAACATACGCTCAGTAAAAATCATCGTGGAAGAATTTGTCATATGAGCAAGTATGCAATCATCTATTTGAGTTTGTACCATGTGCACGTATAGTTGTACCATGTGCACGTATAGTTGTACCATGAATCACAAATTCATTTTATAGATAATTCATTTGATAGGGTGATATGTTGTTATTATATATATAATCAAAATATAAGTTTTCCGATCAGAATCCATCAATCTTCGCAACTCTTCAATCTTCGCAACTCTTACTTACTGTGATACGTCACAACCTTATTTACATTAACTTTGTTGTATATTTGTAATTATAGTTTTATATGAGTACCTATTGTGGCTACCAATTGTGTGTTTATATGACAAAGAGAAAATACATCGACATTTTGCAGCATAATTGTATGTATATGTCTATACAATTATCATTCTTATAACTTATAAGTAACGAATGCCTATTAATTATTATTTTTAAAATGTCAGAGAGATAATACATAGAGTGACATTTTCATATATCTTTATTTTTCTTTACATATATACTATTAACAATAACAATAATAAATAGTATCTGAAAAAAATAAATCTAAAAAATATGGTTTTTTTATTATTAATTTTTTTTAATGGATTATAGATCGCTCCAAGTGTTGATCCATTATAATTGAATCGATTTATTGAATCACTAATTGAATTGATGGATCAATTTTTTATCCAATAAATTCTATAATTGGATTGAATGAGACCAGATTTGGATCACGATCCAATCTATTGTCAGGTCTAACTATGACAAAAAGTGATATGAGCAACCATCAACCAATATTAATTAGGTTGTCTAATAATTAATAAATATAAAATAAATATAAGTAAAAGTATTAACTATTAACTATTTAAAATATAAGTACATGTTAATCACAAGTTAATTGTAGTTACATTTTAATTACATGTTACTTTTAGTTAAGTTCATTCGTATGATCTTTTTACATATTAAAATAATGGGTTAGTTGAGTGTTAATTTTAATTAAGTTCATTCACATGATTTTCGTCATCGTGACCATTATCATAATCTTCGACGTAAATCAGCACCTATAAAACACGTACCATTTGACAAATCATGTCGCTTTTGTGACGACAAGTGTCGTTGCAAAAGCTTCTCACATAAAGCAATATGTGGGCCCTCCATGTCATCGCAAAACAATGTAACCATCGTCGCAAAGGTTTTCCTGTACGATGACATTGCAATAACATGTCATCATAAATAATTTAACTACTTTTGAAACTTTAGCGACCACATTTGTCACTCTAAATCCCCTTCTTCTTATAGTGAATAAAAATGGAAGGGACAATCTACGTAGAAATATGTCACCCAAATAGAATAACCACTTTAAAGGTCACTCATAGTATTAATTCGATCTCATTTATGATGAATAGACATAAAAGTATATATTGTAGTACACGTAAAACAATATTAACACTCTAAAGTTTAAAACTTGATGCATCTTAATTTGTTAACTCACAAAAAATACACCCTAAAATTCATTCAAAATATTCAACTTAAAAGTGTTTTTAAAACGTAATTGAGTAGATTTATAGATACTTCTGACAACTCAAGATGTAGCAAAATTGTGAATTTAGAGTATTAGTGTAACAACTCTTCTCACATCGATTTATGATAAGAAGTTGGAGTTCCTTATAAATTTAAAATTATGACTGATCAATATCTTCTACCATGACTATTAGTTAAACGGAAGCGTCGATATCCGATTAGACCGTTACTAAAAATCATGTGGTGGAATGATGTTCCTTAACAAAAGCATTATTAGTGGTGTGATAGTGTTTAAACCTTAAGTGCAATTATACTCCAAAATGCCTTGCATTGTTGACGACCAAAACATTATCACTTGGCATATTATCTTGGGGGGACCTTAGTTAGCCCATTATTTTTGTTCGAATTTTGTATGACATCATTAATTGTGATGCTATGGTTTTGCTAAAATATCTAGATAAATAATGAATTTTATCTAGTTAAATATATATCTCCTACGGTCTATTTATTTTTTTCGAGTTAGCATATTTTAATTATGTGAGTTAAGTTACCCATTATCATACGGTCAACATATCTCATTTTCATGACAAATTTAATGATATTCGCTTGGGACATCTATAACGTATGTATTAAATACGGTATCAAATTTGATGTAATAAAATAATATTTCAGAAATATGTTTGTATTACATGTGATTCATCAATAGGGTATACATCAAATTTATGCACCAAAAGACTTCAAACACTTCCATATTACCTCCTAAACTATTTTTATATTTAACTTTACTGCAATTCTTTATTTTTATGTGAATTTAACTTTTCAAACTATTAATTTAATTGTAAATCTTATTTATTTGCTTTCATATGATTTCAATTACGTTACTTATTTTCATAATCAATGTTTTAACTATCATAATTTGTTTTAAAATTACATTTATTATTTTAATCCTCAAATTATATAACGTAAAGTATAATATACTTAAGATAAAAAAATTATTTTTTCAAGTTTTGTGTTCAAATTTAAACAAAAGAGTTAAAATAATACATTATAAGTTTGGTGTAATGTTTGATTTTGCATCAAATTTGGTGCAAAATCTTCTAAAATTTAATGTACACCAAATTTAGTGAGTTGGTTGGAGTTTTTTACAGCAAAATATCAAATTACATTGAAGATGGCCTTAAAATGTCAATTTAATCCAAATCCCCTCCCCTAGGGGATATGTTCGGTAACAACTAGTTGGTGTCGCATATTGTGGCTAAAGCTGGACATGAATATTGTAGTTGGAGCGATGGATTCTATTTCAAACTACTTAAAAAAAGGTCCTTTAAAAAAGGATTATAAGGAATTCTTAAAAATTCTTTTTTCAATAATCTCTTATATATTTTGTTGTCAAATAGATATGGGAATTAAGATTGCCAAAAACGAGAAGCTTAATCTATTATAACCCTTAGAATTCTTGTGCCAAACACACTTCAAGTATTTTGGTTAGATCACAAATAGACCAAAAAAAATATGCTTAATTAAATCCCTTTGGGGTCTCTAATGATGCGAAAGAAAATATACGGCGTATATATTAATTTTCAAGCACATCAAACATTTTTAATAAACAAATTTGATCAGTCTTGAATGTATTATTTATTATTTATTATCTATGATCAAAATAAAAATATAACATGGGAACAAAATATTCTAGGGTTTTAAAAAAGTGGTCATGTGGATATAAAGTTGTGATATGGAGAGGTACGTACACTGAAATGCTTCAGTGAATTAAAGATGAAGTTGCCCTACAATTCTGGTGTCATGTCTCTTGTAACCTCTCTTTCAACAATCGTAGCCTACCTTTTTTTTACCATTCATGGTAACTTTTATTCAACCACATTACAGTCATGGAGTTACGGAGTAGTTTTTATTACGATTATATATGTCCTGTTTTATTAGATATTTAACAGGAATGTGCTGTGAACTTACATAAATATCTTTTTCTTTGATGGATGAATACAAGGTATACAACTCAAAACCATATATACTTTCTTTGTATAGTATTACATCACATAATTTTATTAAAATACGTACGTATAACTTTTGGATATAAAAGTAGCATATCGATATAGTAGTTCGTTTTTATGATGTATTTGTTATGTATATGGTTTTTTTCATACATTAGACATTTGACACTACATACAGATCGAAAGGGGCCATCAGGGTGAGCCGGTGAGGTAGACCTGATAAATGCAAGTTGATTATGATAATGGTCCCCGATCCACAACTGTCATGTCATTTTCTCGATGTTTGACGCTCTTCAATCGTTTGTTTTAAAAAAGATATTATGCTTTGTAGGTATATCGATTTATTGACTTGTTGACGAAGTACATCATTGACTCTGTAATCTGTATGGTCAGGAAGAACTGAAGATACCATTTTGATAAATTATCAACCGAGCTCTTTAAAACTATATAAAATTTTCCATATAACTTACATATCATAAATTCATTGCTCTTGTTATACTGCCAGTGCCTAGAAACATTAATGTTTTCCAGTCTTTCTAGAGAATCAAAGCCAAATATTACAACAATAAACATAAAGTTGGAATCTTTTTACTAAATAGGCATTGTAGCCCAAACTAGTAGGCGCAGATAGCAGCCCAAACCTCAAGCCCAGGTTTCTAGTGTGTATGAAACCTTACACGGCTACACTTCCGTCTAGACGTGTACAAAATCGATTTTTTTCGAAAACCGGTTCGGGTATAATAACCGAACCGGTTATTAGTCAAAGGTCAACAATCGGTTTTTAGCAAAATCTGTTACGAACCCGGTTTTGAAAAAGGATAACCTGAACCGATAATAATCGGGTTTTTTATATAATTAAAAAAAAAAGTTTGAGCATAACAAGAATAAACAATGTAAACTTCAACTTTTATTCAATAAACTCATCATACATTATTCGAACATTGGAATAGAATAATAAACTTAATAAACTCATCATAAACTTCAACTTTTATTAATATACGAACATAAAACTTAATTCGTATTTTCGTAGAGAGCGACATCTTCTTCGAAGCTAGCCTCGCGCAAAGCTTCATCGAGAGAGATCTCTTCATCAAAAAGTGAGATTGTCATACCCGTTTCCACCTCGACATCGTGTAAATCTTGTTCGTATTCTAGTTCACCTTTAAGACTTGAAATGTGTTGTATACACTCCGATGCGTCTAAGTGATCCTTCAAGCAAATACACATCTCTAATGATGCCGGTGTAAGTCTTGTTCTTCGTATATATAATACACTGCCACTAATAGAAAAAGCGGATTCCAAAGCTATCGTAGAAGCTTGAACGATTAGTAAATCTCGGGCCATGACCGTTAGAACGAGAAATTGAGATTTCCGTTCTTTCCACCAAGCCAAAATATCAAAATGTGCGAATTCATTAGGTCCCATAGTGGATAAAAAATCGGTTCCATTATATCTCTCAAATTCGATTATCCCAAGTTGGTCACCATCACCCCTAGCCCGTTTAGTGTTTTCTTGTCTTAAACTATTATATAAGTTAATCATCGGATCCCTAGATGTAGATGTACTACACGATGCCAAAACCGAAGTTGAAGAAACATTTGTTGAACCATATTTTTGAAGAAACTTTTTTTCCACGTTTATATCTTTCCAGCTAACTCTTACTATTTTTCGATTTTTGGGTTTACTTTCTTGTTCCATCTTTGAATAAAGAAAATTACGGCAAAAACCGTTGATATGAACATGTATGAGTTTATGTTGAAATAATTTCACACATATTCTTATGTGTGGTAAAATCGTACAACATTGAATCAAATCTAAAATTTGACATATTTTTTGAATATTCATTAAATCAATTAACGGGGATGTACTTTACTATAAAATTAACAACCCATAATTCTATGAAATGAGTTTATGTAATTTACTAAAATTTGAGTAAGAAATGTTAAGGTGAGATGGAGAGATGAAGATGAAGCACGTAAGGTAGTCAACGAGTAGATTCACTGGAGTAAAGTCGGTCAATTTTTCTCCAACAATTGAGTTTTGAGAATAATGATGAAAGTTTGGAAAGAGCGGGTAAAAGAGATGAGAGGTAAAATGGAAAATAAGACTAGACACGGACAACATCAGTTTTAACTTCTACATGACCGAATAATCCTTAGTTAAGTCGGACTTTTTTTTTAAATTCTAAAGAAACACTCGTAAGAGATGACCGAATAGTCCTTCTAGACCATCCATCTCACTGACCCCTTAAGAGCATCCACAACAGCATCCACAACACACGCAACCCCTTAAGAGCATCCACAACAGCATCCACAACACACGCAAAGATGTGGCGTCGTCCAAAGAATACTTGAGCGGTGAGGTGGCGAGGAAAATTGCAGTGCGAGTCTTGTGCGTATAAAATAAGCCCGATGCTGCTTGGATGAGAAATAAACGTGAAATGGGGCCCACCTTAGTTTCCTTTTAATTTGATCTACTCTTCTTTCTTAATTTATGCGTACTATCTCTCTCTTAATTTATATTTAACTAGACAGATATTAAACTCGTTTGTATTTAATTCTAATAAACTGGGTATGTATTAAAGTTTTAACGTTTCATACGTGCTATGAAATTATGCAATGAAGTTTAAAATTAAATTAAGGTAGTTTGTATATTTAACATTAGTTGATGTTATATCATTTTTACTTTTTGTATACAATTTCGGACATGTATACGGTAATTGAATGTATTTATTGGATTATTTATTTGTCACGTGGAGTACGTTCGATTGGCAGGAAATTGTTAATAGTTAAATTGTTCTTTGTGTAGTTTAATAAATACTATTTTGTGATTTTGGAGCTCCAAATATAATAAGTTTAAAATAATTGTTTGGTCGTTATTGATTATTGTGTATGTTATACGTAACACATTATAAAGTATTAGAATTAGAATAGGATTATGATTCCAAATTAATTTTTATTATTGATTATTTTAAAAATAATTCATAACTTATGATGTCATCAAATTATATATTTTAGTTAGTTGGACAAAATTGAATGATCCTATTAGCTGATTAGATTTTTGATGACATTACCAAATATTTACTATATTATATTTAAGATTAAGATTCTGTCACCTTCATTTACTCTTCTTTCTTTTTATTTGTTTCTAAATTAAAATTGTCAGCTAAAATGCTTCACTTGGCCCAAAAGCTATACAAAATTATTATGCATTCCTTTTAGATTTTTTTTTTATCAAATTTTCATAAAACTTTGGTAAAGTTTGTTTACTTTTTGGTAAAGTTTTTATTGAAAAAAACTTCTGATAGTCTCGTTTGATAAAACTTTGACTGTTGAATAAATTAATCTTTTTTATTTCTTTTAGTATTTTATTTTAACTTTATACTTCAATATATAAATATAATATATTTCTTGTAAGTGGTTAAAATTGTACAAAAAAATACGCTCATGTGCCAGTTCAAAGAATCTGTAAAGTTTAATGCATTGTAAAGATTTAATGTTTAAAGTTGAAATGTTGATGTGACAGTGCTTTGAGCTCTAAAGAGTTCGATAGACTGGAAATGCTCTAAGTAAAACAATAGACATACCGAGAAATCATGTTTTGTGTAGTGAAATTGAGAAAATAGGTGGGTTTTTAGAAAGCTCAAGGTCAACCATTTTAAATCCAAATTCTAAAACCAATACCCAAAACAAACAACATTTATCATTTTCCAAACCTAAAACCCATTCCCAAACCTTCATTCCAACCACCTCCCTTCTTACTTTTAGAGTTGTAGTCATTACTACGAAAACTAATGGTATAAAGATTTGCATAAAGATATTTTTCATCTTGTATTACCCAAAGCCCAGTAAGAAATACGAAGACCGCTTGTCGGACTAAAAACAAGCCCAATAAAAAAGCCCAAAGTCATTTCAAACCTAAATGAAATGACAATGAGTATTGAGGCGTAAATTGCACAACACCAACTCAACGCAAAGTAAACTAAACAATGTCATCGTCGTCATCAATTGAGTCACTGATCCTTCAACTACATGAAATTTCAGCTGTTAAATTCGGTAACTTCAAATTAAAATCCGGCATTTCATCACCAATTTACATCGACCTTCGTCTAATCGTTTCATACCCCAAACTCCTCCGTCTCATCTCCGACACAATCATCTCCACTCTCCCATCATCCGCCGCCTATGACGTCATCTGCGGCGTACCGTACACCGCACTTCCAATCGCCACCGTCATCTCAACCTCCACCGACGTACCAATGCTCATGCGCCGTAAAGAAGTCAAAGATTATGGTACGTCTAAAATTATTGAAGGTGCATTTAGCCCCAATCAAGTTTGTTTAATTGTTGAGGATTTGGTAACGAGCGGAACTTCGGTGCTCGAAACGGCGGCGCCGTTACGTGCCGCCGGACTTAGGGTTAATGATGTAGTGGTGTTGATTGATCGAGAACAAGGTGGAAGAGAGAATTTAGCTTCGAATGGGATTAAGCTTCATTCGATGATTAAACTTAGTGATATGGTTAGGGTTTTGAAACAAAAAGGGAGAGTAGATGAGCAGACTGAAGCTACAGTCCTTCAGTTTTTGGAGGAGAATAAAAAGGTTGCAGCTGTGCCCGCGGGTCCCGAGGTCTTTTCGGGTTCGGTTATTAAACGAGTTTCATATGAGGAGAGGGCTAAGTTGGCTAAGAATCCAACTGGAAAGAAATTGTTTGAAATAATGGTTAAGAAACAAAGTAATTTGTGTTTGTCTGCTGATGTTAACACTGCTTCTGAATTGTTAGCCATTGCTGAAAAGGTAATTAAGCAGCTTAATTGGCAAACCTATTATATAATCAGGGGATATATTGGCTGTAAACACTTGCAGCCAATTAGCTGCAAATGGATACCAAAAATGACAACTTATTATTTTAGTTTTATCTTGTGAAAATTATTCAATTTAAGATTTTTATTATTTATTGTACTAATATAGTAACCTGTCACTTATTTAGGTGGAATCTTAACATGTTAGAAGATTATTTTACAATCATGGTTGGTTTTTAAGTACCAACAAATAGAAGTAGTATTCGGCTTAATAAGTGTTTATGTAAATGTAAATGGAGAGCCTCTTTAGTACTACAAATCACAACAAGAGTGTTTCTTGTTTTGTTATATTTGTAAAAGCCATCAATTCTCTGTTCATTTTTTTTACTTTTTTTTTCTGCTAAGTGGGTTATTTGATTTTGCATTGTTGATTGTTTTGGCAGATTGGACCGGAGATTTGTATGTTAAAAACTCATGTGGACATACTGCCTGATTTCACCCCTGATTTTGGATCCAAGCTCCGCACGGTATATCTCTAAACTTGTTAAGTTTCCATCTTTGATTTTGAACTACAACTTTGTTTGCATGTACAGTAGGGGTGTTTCAATATGTGTTTTTAAAATGTGCATATGATGTTGAATAATCATAATCAAATAATCAATTGTTGTAAAGATATCGAACATGGTGTGTGGGTGGGCTTCTTCTGTTTGAAGGTGTAAAAGAAAAATAATCAGATGTTTAGGTCTTTTTGCAAAATTCAAGTTTTTAGGGATTAATAGAGAAAATGATTTTAAATATTGACATTTTTGTGAAACTTAAGAACTATGTTTTGTGAAACGAGAGCCAAAAGTCTATGGGTTTAGCTGATTGTAAAACGAGGTAAATACGTAATTTTAGTTTACTCACGAATAAATAGTTCCGTTGCAGCAGCTGATTGTCTGACATTGATAGTTTGTCCCTAAATACTGAGATAAGCATATGCATAATATGTTCATCTAAACACGCCTGTTATAGTTTTCGCAGTATGTTGGTATGCTAAAATTTGTTTCTAAATTGATCTGTCTGGGGTAATAATTGGAGATGTAAATTTCATCTTATTGACTTATTGAGGAGTGACACTTGAAAGAAAATAACATAGTGAGTAATCATTAATTTATGTGATATGCTTAATTCTGCTGACATTTCTTGCATCTTCTCAAGATCGCAGATAAACATAATTTCCTCATTTTTGAAGATCGTAAATTTGCTGATATCGGCAACACGGTAACAATGCAGTATGAAGGGTGAGAATCCATTACCAAGAAACTTCTGATAATAGTCTTTCATATATATGATAAGAAAGGTTCTTCCTTTTTACACAAAAATGAAAATTCTAAATGACTAAAAGCCCAAAACTAATCAAGCCTTTTTAACTTGTTGTAGAGGTATCTTTCGCATATTGGAGTGGGCAGATATAGTCAATTGTCACATCATTTCAGGTCCTGGAATTGTTGACGGCTTGAAATTAAAGGTTTGCGTCATTTTTAGGTTTCTTAGTTTAGGTCCAGATAATGTAGAGGTCGACTAATTTGGTGACTTATGATGGGGGGCATAGGGTTTACCTCGTGGAAGGGGATTGCTGTTGCTTGCAGAAATGAGTTCTGCTGGTAACTTTGCCAAGGGAGATTATACAGCTGCAGCAGTGAAAATCGCAGAAGAGCATTCGGATTTTGTGATTGGGTTTATCTCAGTTAACCCAGCATCATGGCCTGGGCCCCCGTCTAATCCCGCTTTTATTCATGCAACTCCTGGAGTTCAGTTGGTTAAAGGCGGCGATGCTTTAGGCCAGCAGTACAACACCCCAAATTCTGTAAGTGACTTCGTACAAGTTAATAGCTCTTGTCAGTGAGCGTGAGACTAGAGGTGGCATGCTGGGCGGGTTGGGTCAAACACTTTTTGTCCAAAAACAAATCTGCGAGTTAAATATAATTACAGCCACTTGGGAAATTTTAGCATGCAAATTTTCTAGCGGTGAAGGAGAGTCAGTTCAAAGTTAATGTTGGTTTGTTTAGGATATTTGATTTTTCTCGTTATATTGTCTTTTGAGATGATTCTAAAATACTGTGTACTGGATTGATGATCCCTTTAATCTATATTTCATTTGTAGGTTATTTCTGATAGAGGCAGCGATATCATCATTGTGGGTCGTGGGATCATAAAGGCTGATAATCCTGTTGATGCAGCTAAAGAATACCGACTACAAGGTTGGAATGCATATTCAGTTAACTGCAAGTGAGTCATCTTCCACATAATAATGACATCTTTCTTTAACGGTTATGAAGATGTGCTGAAACTGTTATCATAATGTTATGTGTTGTGCGTCGTTGTGATGCGTCACATGAACCAGCAGGCCTTACTTTTGTGTAATAGTTGATGGTTTTTGATCTATTGGCTTGTTTAACAAAAGCCTGAAATGATAAAATGCAAAACGATGGGTACTTTTGATTCAGAAAGGCTTTTATTTTGTGATCTGAGTTATCGTTTAATGTGATGAGCTTTGCCCTTGTATCTGTCGTAAAAAAAGGCATGTCCTTTTTATACGTTTTTAAATCGTTTCTCTCACAACATATTAGTGATATGTGACCTACAACACTTTTTTAAGTTCTAAAATATGGGTAGATCTATCCAATAAATCATTGTTTTAATTGTCTCACTCTTTTAGCATTAGACCCAATCAATCGATTATTTTCCAAGTGGTGAAGTAGTACCAATAATTGCACATAATCCAATGATAAAAACTTGAAAGTACTGTCGTTATTCCAAATGGGCCACAAGATATGGGTTATCACCAATAACTGTACATTTAAAGCCCATCACTTTGTAAAAAAAAACCCATAACTATTATATTTCTGGTGCAAGACATTTTAATGTTTCCTAGTTCATGCCTGCATGTTGGACAACAGTTCTGCATCCGAGCTTTGAAACCAAAACATAATGTGGCTTGCTAGACTTTCAGTTGATTAAGTTGATATGCATGTACTTTCGGTGTTGGTGAGATCGTCAAAAACTGGAATTTTAATCAACCACAGTTTCCATAGTTCGGTATGTCTGATAAACGTTCAAAAAAAGAAGTCGGTATGTCTGATGAATCAAGATCATTGGTATCACTCTTCAAATGACGTCAAAAGCAATTACCTATACCTAAGAATATTTCAAGGTTGTGTTTTTAATGGCTGCCATAAGCCCATAGTGATGCTTTAGTCACAAGAAATTGTTAAGTTATAGTTGGGAAGTTTCCCATGTCAAACTTTAATGTTTATACATCTTGAGTTACAATCTTAAAGGTTTAATAACTTTTTAACTGTTTTAGAAACGGATAAAGATTTTTTTATTTTTTTATCTAAATCTAAATCTAAATAAAAATAATAAAAAAAATTAAAAAGCAGATATTTGATTATTCCATTATTAAAAGTTTGAAACACTTTAGTATTGCACACGCACATAAGTACAAATAAAAATAAAAAATCACCTAAAAGAAAGGGAGGTGTAGGTCTTATTGGTGGTTCAACCTCTCAACTTCACCAAAACCTCACCACTTCTACCCCTTAGTTGCTACCCACTCTTTCTTCTCTACCTTCATTTCGACATACTTTTATTATGTTTTTATAATTATAAAATATAATTCTTATTATTCTTTTCACCTAACAAAATCACTTAATTACTAATTTCTTAAATTCTATTTATATTAATAATTATCAAAAAACAACATAATGACAACATACTTAAATTTGCTTGTTCTTACATGAATTCCCAATACAAGACTCTATCTTTAATGATGATTGTTGACATTTTAGTTTTAAAAAAAAAAGTTTATTTCAAGATAATCTATACAAGTTGATAGTTTTTTTTATAAAAAAAAAAAAAAAAAACAAGCACAACGTTAAAATTGGTCGCACATAAATTACACAACACGGTTTTTATAAACGTAAGTGCTAATATCTTAACAAGACAAGATGGGATCGTGACATTTTATAGAATAAAGTTATGTTTATATTAAATAAGAAAGAAAATAAGTTGTTGATTTGTTTTCTAGCCATTGCAAGAGTTCTTGCATCCACGTTTGGAGGTGTGTTTGGGTCAAACTTAATGAGTTGATTAGTGACCAATATTTATAATAATGTGACATGCGATTTAATAAATTTTAGATGCTATTAACTTATACTAATTCGTTAGAGTTTAATTTTTCATTATACAAGTCAAATACAATTTATAAAAATTGCAATTATTATATTTTGCATCAAAATTAACCCATATATAAAGTTAGAAAGAGCTTAGTGATGGAGGACATGTAGCATAAATGCAGAGGTTATGAATTCAATTTTCATTCTAATGTTCCTTTAACCACGGGTTACAAGATTTGTCTCTCCATATTAACTGTGAGACCGGTTAGTGGAAGACTGACAAATGATCGATTTTACCATTTACCAAGCCAAAGTTTAATCTTTAATTTAAGACAAACTCTTGACAAAAATTTATTTGGCTTTTAGAAAAGCATGAATAAAGTAAAGATACTAACTAAAATATCATAAAATAAAAGGATTGGAGAAAAGAAGTGTTGACTGCAAATAATTTAGTTTGGGGTAAGTGATTCTTTCTAGTAAGTCAAATAGATGGAATATTTAAAGGAATTCTTTAATAATAATTAAGTAAAAGGAAGAAAAAGAACAGGCCAACAAAGGTGCAAAATATTATTAATCAATCAATTTACCAATAATTTTTTATACTTTTCGGCCTACATAATTTACGGATCAAACCCATCTTCTATGATTTGGAGATGATATTAAATCAAAACAATGATGATATAATATTTGTAATGAAGTATACAAAAGTTAAAAATACATATCAACAAGGCTTTACAATATCATTATTTAATTTTGATAATTTATATGGTTTGAATGGATGTATAATGAGTAGTTTTTACTGTAAATCTTCCCCAAAATTACTATACCATACATAAACCTATTAGATAACCTATGAAAACTATATTTCATGAGTTCATTTGTTGTCAGATGGACGTTGATCATCGTGCATTTTGATGGACAATTGGATTAATAACCAGTATTTCAAAACAATATTAAGTGAGAAACAAAACAATTCATTTGAACCTAAATGGAAAACACATTAACCTCGTTTTGACACTGTCACGTTAGCATCACGCTACAAACACTTTAAACTCACTTTTACATGTTAACCTCGTTTTGACACTGTCACGTTAGCATCACGCTACAAACACTTTAAACTCACTTTTACATTTTACATGTTATGATCACACAAAAACTGCGATCAATTTTTGCTCACATACCCCTTGATAGTAATACTTACGGATTAAGGATAGAATGTTAGTTACTTCAAATTATAATTTATGTATTTTCCAGGAATATAATACTCACAGATTAAGGATACAATAAAAAGAATAACGACACATAAAAACATTTGAACAATGGTTGCAATTAATTTCAAAAACACCCCTTCATGTTTGTTAGACTTGACAGATAGTCACCATAAATGAAAACAAACAAAGTTCTCTCCTTTTTTCCTTGGAAAACGTCAGTAACGAAAAAACTCTACGGCGAGTCTTTGACCGATACTCCATTCGCCGACTGAACCGTTAACACCGACATATTCGGTGACGAAGGTCCACCATTCTCACCACCTAACGGATTGTTGCTCCTGGATCCAGTGGGGTGGCACGTGGCAGTGGAGATAGCAGTAGCGAGTGAAATCGGCATGAGACAAAGACCTTTTCCTTGTAAATACTGCATAGCTGAACCCATATCTTCTTCCATTAGTTTAACCACTTGGTTCTCCGTTACCGTCATTGTTTCATTGTTGGAAGACGACGTCGCTCCGTTACTACTCCGTCCAACACCACCACCCTGTTGTAAATAATAAAAAGGTACAGGGTTTAAATTGTAAATTCACAAGGGAAATGGAATCTCGGGAAATAAAAGTACCGCGTGCTTGCTTTTTTGTATTTTGTCGTTTTTTTGTGGGCCTCCTTTTTATATGCAGAAAGTAGGAGTTGCCTTTTTTAAGGTGTTTATACAAAAAAATCAATTTTATAGAAACTACTGTACAATTTATTTATATTTATTTATTTGTGTTACGTACCTCAGCAGTTGCAGGAGCCACAGCATTTGCAGCAGCACCACCCAACCTGCTCATGCTCAATACCTACAAACAGTAAAAAAGTTAAAAAAGTTAAAAATAACATCACAATTTAGTAAAAATTGATCATATTTGTTGGGGTTTTTTTTATAAAATTTATTTATATGTAGCATATATTTTGTGGATATATTATGATATTACCTTGACTTGGAGCTGGAGGAATTTGACATAATCTATGATCTCATCGAGCATTGAAGCCTTGTCTGTCTGTCATTCCACATCCCACATTAGCAAATATCAAAAATATATAAATATATTCTTCCAATCAAGATTCACTTTTATTTCAACAATTTAGATGATATATAATATACATATATTAATAAATACTGAATATAATTCTTATGTACTATAATTATTTATCACACCAAATTTATTTTCGACCAACTAGAATTTTATACATCATAACTTTTGTTTATGTTTATTTTCTTTAGAAAATGCAAACTATTATTAAAAAGAAACAATGTCGCTTACAACTGAAATAAAAAACCAGCTACCGTCAAGACCCAAGCTACAATATAGATACTACTTACTTAAAAAATATACTTATATACTTGTAAAAATTGAAATAAATCATTTTAAGTTGAGGCTTATTACAAAAGTGTTTTATTTTTATGTTTTCACCATGGAAAAAAAACCCTCCGTACAATACTGAACAAGATTCGCCTAACTGATAAAGCATGTGTACAATAATATCATAATAAAAATAATGAAAATTATGACATTCATTAAGAATTAAAGTAATAATAAAAAAGTAATTAAGGATAATACTAAAATAACTTCCTCCCACATAACCATCATTAATTCGAAACCTCCCTCCGTATAATCTGCTTTCCAGCTTCTATTTTAGCTACGCACGTAATTATATAAAACAAAACCCACGCGCCACCAACCCCCCCTTAAACACCTAATTAAACTCCTAATTAATAATCAATTTTTAATTTTAATTGTTCAAAAAATAAATAATAAATATTAATAATAACAAGATTTATTTATTTTACTGTAACAGTTACTACCTTATTGGCATTGGGAACAAGTTCCTGTAAAGCTTTCATCCTCTCAGCAATTCTCTCCCGCCGTAACTGTCAATTTCCGATGAACAAAACAACATTAATAAATCTGAAACATAAGTGTTTAATACGAGGTTAATTGATTTTACTAAATACAAATAATGCTTGTGTTTTACTCTTTCAGCTATGCTATGTGGGTCAGTTGCTTGTCCTCTTCTAGCTCGCACTCTTTGTCGCGGCTGCGACGGTGCTACACCACCTGCCGTCGCACTTGCCGTCTGAACTTGGTTCATCACCGCCGCAGCAGCAGCCGCCGCTCCCGGAGATCCAAAATTCTGACCCGGCAGGTTACGGAATTGTTGGGTTTGATTAGCTGTTAGAGATCCAGTAAACCCATGAAATAAGTTCTGAATCGAATTATCTCCAATCTGCACGATATCCTCAACATGTTATAACAAAATTTTATTATATAAACATACATGATAACATGAAGAATTATAAGTTACCGGGGACTTGAAAGATGAATCGTCGATGTTATCATTTTGAAAGAGAGCGGAATCAGCGGCGGCAGTTAAGCCACGTGGCAGTTGTAACGGTTTGACCGGAGTACGACCACCGCCGGCAGAAGTGGTGATCTGGTGTTGACGGAGTTTGGATGAAAGAAATGATGACTGATCGTCAAAATGGTCAACGTCCCATGGGAGTGATGATTTTTGTTGACCGTTGCCGGCGGAAATGTCCGGCCAGGTGACGGTGGTTTGGAGACCGGACAGCATTTGATCGAGGAAATCATCGTGAGTAACCGCCGGATCAAAAGTGTTGGTATCGTTTTGGAGATCTTGAAGTGACATTTGTGATTCCTGCATATTTGTTTTTCTTGAAAAAGAAAGAAAAAGAGAGACACTTGTTAAACAGTGAGTTGAAAACAAATTAACAAAGTTAGAAATGTTTTATATACATATGGTTGTGTATATATATATTACCTGTGAAAATGTGAAGTAAATTAAGAATGTTGAAAATGGAGTTCTTGCTGAAGTTTGATTGATTAGTTTATGAAATAGACGGTTTTCTTTCTTCTCTCTCGTTGTTCTTCAGCTGTTTCTGTTTCTAGAGTTCTTTATATATATAGCCAACAATCCTGAGAGCTTTTTTGTGCCTAAAAAATTAATTAATTAAGGCCCGGTTTGTTTTTTTATAGTTAAGTTATAAATTGAATTGATAATGTGGCTTTGTAAATATATAATATTTGTTCCGAGATAAATAAGAGTATTTGTCGTGTGCTAAACAAATCAACTTTATAACTAAAAATTATCAGTTTAACCCACAACATGAGTTAGTTGAAGGCAGGTATGTCAATATTTTGAAACAAATCATGATTTAATGTGGAAATTCATTAAGACATGTCTTTTTCGTTAAGTTCAAAACAAACAAATCTAAGTACCTAGATGACCTACTAAATTAAGTTCTATATTGATTGTCAAAAACAAAAAGGGCTTAATACTAACATTATATGTTGCAAGTAATCTACAGTACATTCTACTTTTGGAAGTCTATATATATTTTGAGACATCTAAAAAATAAAATGTGGACATGATGGAAGAATAACATGTTTTATATTTTGTTATTTTGTGATGTTTACTTATAGAAGCTTTTTACAATAAAGAAATATTTTTAATATTTAATTAATTAATAGTTAGAATAGTTTGTAATTGATTTCTTTGCATATGAATTTTAGGTATAACACAGGTTGTTTAAGATCACCTAAATAATAAAAGGTTTATTGTTTTGTTATGCGCTCAACTTTATACTCATTACTATTGTATACTCCTAACTTTCGTATCTTTTATCGTATGAGGTGAACCTTCTAAAAACTATATTGTATGCTCCTAACTTTCACACCCTCTACTGTATGATATGAACTTTTCTAATAGAGTTTAAAAATGTCTAATTTATATCATATTACCTAGAGTTTTTATAAAGTTCATCTCATACAATAGATTGTATGAAATTTGAGAGCAAATAGAGTTTTTTGAGAGCAAATAGAGTTTTTTGAAGGTTCACCTTATACGATAGAGAGTACAAAAGTTGAAAGCATACAATATTAATAAGTATAAAGTTGAGCGCATAACCGAACAATAATCCTAATAATAAAATACATTACATTTTACCTCTACAAAATTTTCACTTAGACATAATCACCACTGATCTCTTTTAAAAAATTACTCGTATGTTAAAAAACATGTGACACCCGGCAAATCAGGCCATCATTTATTACCTAAGATAGGTAATTACTACATGTAATTAGTGTGAAATAGGACTAATTACGGTAACACACTGTATGTTGTATTATACGCACGTACGTGATTAAATATTAATTACGCAATTTCAATCGGATAGAATCCGACACGGTAAATACGGACGTTGGTGAAAAACTTTTCTTAAATAACGTAACTATATTAATTGGTCGTTATTTAACTTATATTATAATAACACCTTGTACGCGTTGTAAGTAACGCAACCACGCGGATTGCGCCCGATAAATAAAAGGAGAACTCAAATAATAATATAACAATTCATTTAAAACAAACAAACCAATTTAAAATAAATTGGGTAAGTAGGGGAAATCAGGTGGAGCCCACCTTAGATGGAAATTCTGCAAAGCCTAAGACTTCCTAGGCCGGCCCCCACATCTCCCAATGGAATATCATCATTTTGGTTACTTACACACACAACTTAACCCTTCATTGGTCAAAACTTTCAGAACTTTACCCAAAACTTTCTCTCATTTTCTCTCCTCACGGCAACCACAACCAGAAATCCTCCCAACTTCACCTTTACTCTCAATTCTCACCAAAAATCACAAGAGAACTTACTGGTAACAAGGAGTCAAGTTTCACCATTTTCCTACACATCTCGTTCGTCACACATATTTCGTGTAAGAACACACTCTTCTCAACTTATTTTGTTATTCGTAAGATTTTGTTGATCTAACATACTAGTAAGTTCACTCACAAAGTCTAAACTGGAAACCCACTCGAAGTTACCCTAAAACGAACATTTTAAATCTACCAGAGAATCGTTGGTATTCCTGTGCCAAAAATCGAACACTTTCGGGATTACTAAAACATATAAGTTTTACTTTCTACGAGTGCAAAAGTATTAAGATTTAACGTATAAGAGTTTTCGAGTCTAAAACGAAGTCGTTAGAATCAAAACCCTCGAACAAAAGCAAATTTTCAGAAACGAATGGTAGAAACTAATAACGGGCAGTAGAAATATACTAGCAGTAGTAACCGAGTAAACGAACTAGCAGTGGTAACCAAGGAAAGTAACTAGCAGTGATAACCGAGGAAATGTGCTAACAGTAGTAATAAAGGAAAAACGTGCTAACAGTGGAAACTAGGTAAAATGCACTAACAGTGGAAACTATGTAAAATGCACTAACAGTGGAAACTAGGTAAAATGCGCTAGCAGTAGAAACTATGAAAAACGTGCTAGCAGTGGAAACAGTGGTAACAGAGTTAAAACACTCCAACAGTATTAACAGTGGAAACTAAGTGAGCAGTAGAAACTCGATGCGACACAACCCGAGTGTCGCAACATCCACAACGAATAGTACAAACCCGCGACACTACTCTTGTGTCGCAACACTTACACTAGCAGTATTAACTAGCGACACAAACCTGGTGTCGCTACCTTTAAAGCTAACAGTGTTAATAAGTTCGCAACATAGATGGATCCAAAAACATATTTTCACAAAATACTTAATTCGAGTGATAATACATAACTATGATACTTACTCGGATACGCACATTATGTACTTTTACAAGTATACATCGAAATGGAACCTAATAATAATACCTTTAAGAATTATTATTATTACAAACCTTCACCAACGGGTCGTACATGTTTCTAAACGTAATCAAATAACAAACAACATCTAACATCACTAGTTGAGTGGACAGCTAGTATGAATGATCTTTTGAGACATTCACTCATACATAACCTTGTGCGTTTAGGGCGCCAGAAGGTCACAGTTTGGATAAACGTTTATTAACTTAAACGCTCGCTTTCAAGGCTCAGGTGAGTCTCATAGCCCCACTTTTACTGTTTTAACTATTGGGGTGAGAATACATGCACTATTTTCATGAACACGAGTACAGATTTACACATATACGGATTGCATGAGTTTCACTTTCATAATCCACACAAAAGTCCTCTACACATCATAGTTTCGTTAGTATGGATCTTAGCGCGAGTATTAATGAATAGATCTATTTGGGATTGACCATCCCGGTCCGGGTTAGTAGCACTAACTGGTCAAACGGGCGCATTATTATTTGTTCATACGGATGTTCTGGATTAGGCATCTGCTGGAGGCAAACTCATATTGGTTAAGCTTCGGACTATGAGCTCATGACAGTAGTATACATTATTTTGCATGCGTGCAACACTTATGAAATCTCGTGGTTCACATTTATATTTTGATATCTAAACCTATGAACTCACCAACATTATTGTTGACCATTTTAGTATGTATTCTCAGGTTCACAACAGGAGTAGGATTACTCCAGGACACAATAGCTCGAGTCGCATGATTTACAAACATCGGAGATTTTCCTTGCATTACTATTTTGTAATTTTAGTTATGTATTAGAATCTCTAGGACTATTCGCGAACTCAGAAATTGGTGTAAAACATTTGGCTTATCGATGTAATACTTTTGCACTGTTTTCTAAACGACGCATATAGTGGTCGTTCGTGGTGACTTTGTGTAATGATTTCTGATTAGTCGCGCCCCGACCCGATTTCCGCTACATCATAATTTGGGGGTGCGACAGAACATCACCTCTCTCATGTTGAGTTCAACGTGAGTTTAAGAAAATGCTATCCAATTTAGTGAGTTGTTCTAAAGTTTATTAACGGTAACAAGAAAAATGATAATTTGGAGGGTACCCTTGACTCCCGTATTATATTTCAATGATCCGCGTAAGCCCCTCTCACAAAGAGCATCAACGCCGGGCAAATCACATGTCCACAAATCACCCACATATGCTGAGAAACGGATTCAAACCCCTGACATGTTGGTCACACAGTTAAGGTCTAGACATTTGCTGTGACAGTATCACTTGAACTATATCCAACTAGTTATTAACAGTAACAATCAATATTAGCGCATAAGATTAATGATTTATACCATAATTTTCGAGTAATCATACATGTTCCCATTACATCATACCACCAAACCTATACCTATACACAAGTCAAATACCACATAACTATTTATTTATATTTGCATAATCGATACAAACATGATAATTTGCTTAACAAAGTCAATGTATAAATTATTTAGTAAGAAGTTAAAAGGAATTAGTGCGTGACAATACATTTAACTTTAACCTGATCTCTATAGTGCGTACCAAATTTCATTTTGGCCTATTATGTGTATTAAACTTTCACATTTTGTCCATTGTGTTTATCCAATGACTTGTTTGATGATGTAGCAACTGTGTAACTCACCACGTTATTTGACATGTCATTGATACGTAATCAAAAACGGGTGTCACATTAGTCGATAAACACAATAGACCAAAATGATATTGAAAACACACTATAAAGACAGTCTTAAAGTTAAATACAACTCTACTCACTAATCCCAAGTTAAAAAACTACAGAAAGTTAATGCACAACTTCATAATGTATCTTGAATTATTCTACGAATATCCATCCGTAAATTATGTCATCACATGGTTCGTCCTTAATAAATATGGTATTACTGATGAGTGTCATTCTAACAACTTAATTGGACACCTTAAAATAATTTTATTATTATTATTGTTATTATTATTATTATTATTATTAAACAGATTATTACTGGTCCAGCAATATGTGTTTTTTGCATCAAATTCATTAAATATGGAGATATCGACACAAAACCCATCTACTAATAACAAATTAAAACACAATCTTCCATTAACTATCAGATCCAGAGATCCGTAACAAAATGGATTCGATTATATTGTACTGTATAAACAAGATGATGTAAAATTACAAGTAATTTATGTTAAGATAAACAATATGATGCTTTTATATCGCTCTCTTGATTGCAAAATACACGAGACGAAGAACTTACTTCACTCCATCTTAGGATATTAAATGTTTTTGTACGAAATGAGCGATTAGACATAGTTTTGTATGGTTTGAATTTGCATAATCGATTTCATGTTAAGACTTCTCATGTTTGAGCATCTAAACTAAAATACTTGTATAGTTGCATTTAAAATTATCTGATCATGATCCATTGAGAAAATATCCTGAAATATTATGACTACAAACAATCAAGAAACTAATGGTAATTGCAATCAAATTCATGTTATTTACTTTTTGAAAGGTTATAAGAAAATTAGAAAACTTTTTGTTCTATAAATATACAAAAAGTAATTGGGACTATGGGAGAATCAAAAGAATACTCTTTGGAGTTTGGACCTCTTTCAAATGAGTCAATATCGGGCCCTTTTTTCATCTCTTGACCCATTGATGAGCTTAGTTTAGGGTCCAAAGGCCCATCTCAACAACTTACTTAAGCCCGGGTTGATTAATATATTGTTGCACTTACTTATTTTTAGCCTGTTGCACTTGCAAGTTTATACGGTCGATCTAATCTAATCTAATTTAAATTTAATTTAAATATTAATAAAAAAAAAGTTTGATAAGATTAATTTTATTCAAAAATTGACCATTATTAACCAATCAAATGCTTAGATTTTACCTATCTAATTAACCAATAAAATTCACTCATTTAGCTAAAATTTCTCTTTTGAAAATAAGACTTTTAATAATTTTAATAACTTTATAAAATTTTATATTACTATTATAGTAACATCTAAACTAATGAGTAACATCTAAACAAACACCGTTAGTATCATTATGGTACATGTTTATAGTAAGAATAAGAATTGGTTTCAAACCCACCATTCCATTCAAGTTTAGAAAATCAGATGTGAAAAATGTCTAAACTAATGAGTAACACCTAAACAAACAACTTTTTAGGTATCATTATGGTATAAGTTTTTAGTAAGAATACGATTCATTTTCTTAAACCCATCATTCCATTCGGGTTTGTAACATGTCTAAACTAATGAGTGTATGCATCCATTTGGCTACAATTATTATTTTATAAAAAGGTGTTTATAATATAATATTATACGGTGAAACAATTTAATCTTTAACATTGTTAATGTTTATTAACAAATGATTACGTATTGACAATGACATATATAATTTATATATTGGACTAATTAATTAATTTATCTTATATAGTCCGCGTATATACGGGTCTATAATCTAGATTTTAGATCGAAATATGTCTAAACTAATGAGTAACATCTAAACAAACAACCATTTAGTATCATTACGGTATAGGTTTATAGTAAGAATAAGAATTGGTTTTCAAATCCACCATTTCATTCAGGTTTAGAAAATCAGATGTGAAAAATGTCTAAATTAATAGTAACACTTAAACAAACAACTTTTTAGGTATCATTATGGTATAGGTTTTTAGTAAGAATAAGATTCGTTTTTCAAATCCACCATTCCATTCGGGTTTGTAACATATCTAAACTAACGAGTTTATGCATCCATTTGCCTACAATTTCTCTTTTGAAAATAAAATGTTATACCCAATATTAATAAAAGAAAACTTTGCGAACTTCAATCTTGCGCAAAATCAACTCTAATTAACCAATCAAATCTCTTAATTTTACTCAACTTACAATTAATCAATCAAATCTCTTAATTAATTTATTTTAATAAACTTTCGATTAACCAATCAAATGCATTGAAAAAAATTCTACCTAAATATTGAAAAAATAGGATCTCATAATTCTCTATTTATTACTCCCTATATACCAATCTTAGTTATATGTATCAGTTTGCGCGTGACAACAAAGAAAGGATTGAATATACTAATTTATGCCAAACATCATCACCTTACAAATGCTACAACAAATGTCGTATATACAAAAAGTACTACAATAAAATATGATGCCTTACAATCGATGTTCATAACTATTTTATTACCATTTTCTTGCTTAACATTTTTCAAGCTCTGAATATTTTTATTTATGTATGTACTGTTGGATATTTCATTAGTCTTCTACAACTTTTATTTTCACTATTAATAAATGTGTGCCTATATATTTTACAGACATAATCGATAATTTGATTAATACCTACCTAACTAATTTTGACATTTAACGATTACGTATTAACAATGACAAATGTCACTTATATTTGAATAATTAATTTATCTTACAAAGCCTGTGTATACACGGGTCTATAATATAGAATCTAGTATAATAATAAAAATATAATTATATTTGTCATATCTGTATATATCTTGGATTGTTTTCACTTGATTATCCTCTAAAATTTACTATTTCTCTCAGACACAACATATTTTTCGTTTATCTTTTATCTTGCAATTTTAGATGAAATATGCTTATTTTTGTGTAAATATATCAATCATATGATGTGAATATGTGATGATATTTATATTTATATCTATAACAATTATACAAAGAAAATCAATAGTCAAAGTCACCTTCACAAAAACATTTTTCTTGAAAACAACTTGAATGCAATTATTAAATCCAACCTACCAATCCTTCATCTCCATCTCACACATTTTTAGCCTCACTTACATTCCAATCTCTGTACCTATATTTTCCAGAAAAATTGCCAAACCCATAAATAATAAAATATCATTATTCATTCATTTCCATGTTTTATCTAACATCCTTCACGTTGCACGATTATAATATACATATATAGTTTAAAATATATAATATCATAAACAAATCAGATCTTTAAGATCCTTAAGCTTCTTCTCCTTTTCTTGAAGAAACAATGGAGAAAAAATCATGGGTGTGTACTGTAATTATACAAATAGCTTTCTGTTTTGCTCTGTACTATGCAGTCAACGTGGGTCAACCTCAAACACCTTCTTACCACATTGGAACTCAACGTCAACTTAACGAGATTTACTTCATTTCTGTTCAAGGTGGATTTAGACCTCTTAAACAACAAACCCATCTTCTTAAACAGGTAAATTTTGTAACTTTTTGTTAAATTGAACTCTAGATGGTGATGTTACATTAAAATTTTGTTGCTTTTGTTTTAATTTTAGTATTTTGAGTTTAATTTTTGTTTGTGATGAAGATAGAGAAGGTGATAAACACTTATAAGGTGGAATTTGTGATTAACATCAGTGAGCTAGGTGAAGATGATTCATTTTTGCAAAATGTAAGATTTCACTTTCTTTTTACATTAAATGATAATTCTATACATTTTTGGTTTTTTTGTTTGAGATAATGTCAACATGTGTATGATAGAATTGTGTAAATATGGCATAGTTTTGGTATATTTAAGTAGAGTAATCTTATTTTTATTTTGTTATTTTTAACAGGCAACACAATATTTTCATTCATTGAAAACTCCCTGGTACAGTCACTTGAAACTTTGTTAGCCCATTTTTTTTGTATGTTCTTATTTTGCAGTTATTATAGTTGGTCTTTTTAAGTGTTGGTAACAATATAATACTAGCAAATTCTTATAAGAACTTGCAAGCTGTAGCGAACTCTAAATGCGCTTGTAACATTTTTTTTTCTTTTCTATAATCTCTCTTCAGTGGGTAATCCTGAAATTGTAGGTACACAACGATAGCCTTAAAGGAGGATAAGCCAGATTATTATTTTAAACAGGTCAATATTTCGAGTGGAAGAACATTGGATATTATAGCTTTAAATACTCGAAAAGTACAGGTTCAAATCTTTTCTTTTGCCGGTTTTCTTCATAAATGTACATGCTTCATTCTAATGCCAATATGCTATTTAGGATTCTTCAAGAGGCGTTCAAGAACTTCAGTTAAAACAGTTGTCACGTAAACTTGAGTTGAGCAACAGCAACTGGTAGTAATCATAACCCACCATTTTTTTTTTTTGTGTAATTTAAATCTCTAATTGTCTTCTGTGACTACCTTGAGACTATAGGCACATTGTAGCTGGATTTTATCCACTATTCTGCAATCAAAGTTCCAAGCAAATGCATACAAATAACGATGTTTTGCATCAGATGTTACTGAAGCTTGGAGTGGTACATTCTTATTTCATGCTTAGCACATCGTTTATAAGTTTATGAAAACGTTTGACTTTGATCACTTAGCCAACATACCAATATAAGAAAGATATAATAGAAAAATCTTGTAGCCCAAATCATGAGCGTTGCTTTATTAATATATTATAAATTATAAAAATGCTTAAAACTACGTGAAAACAGGAATTGAATTCAGTAGATGGATCAAATCTGAGTGCATATTCTCTATTATTTCAGGATGTTTACTTAAGTGCGCAGTTATGTGCTAATGAAGCTCGTGTAGGAGGACCTTATTTGACGACTATAAGTCAGGGAACATATCTTCCCAAGTGAGTAACTGTGAAGTTCTTTTATATTCAGGTTCAAAAACAAATGTCACCCTTCAATGTCCTCTTTTGTTTTCTACAGAAAGATGGTAAATATGTTCCTTCTTCACAGAGTCAGCCCTCTCGAAATTGTGAGTTCTGATAATGTTTTTCCTTTTATTGGTTAGAAATGATAACTGATAAGTGTTCTTTTACCTTTTTTCTGTAAAACTTGAAGGTTTGTTTGGTCTTTTTTTGAATCACGCAAAATGCTTGCCCTATCATTTAAATGCAAGTGAAAATCTTCACTGCTTTAATCCCTAGATATTATCGATTTTGATCTTTTCATGGTTTGAAAATGATAAATTCAATATTGAAGCATCTTTTTCTGAGACTGTTGACTCAGTTTCATCTCCTTCATTCAGATTTACCGATTCATCTTTGGCCTATTTAACAGGCAACTTATGGTGTTAGTTTCAAAGGAAATATCATTCACAGATCTACAGTAAGACAAAGAGGCAGAGAGGTGATGTAAACTGAAACCGTAAACCGCATTGTTGTGAAATCTTGACATACGATAGAGTATTCAATTTCAATTCATTGAATAAATAAATGTATCGTTCATGAATATGTTCTTGATTAGAAAGCTATCTGGTGTGTGTAATCATTTTCATTTCCTAAATGTAGAGTGTAGATTCTTGATTACTTGTGGACTTTTAGTAATTTTAAGTTTGTTGTAGTTGTTTTTTTGTTTATTAATGGATAGGGGTTTTGGTGTTATGAACTCTTTTTGCAATTTTGAAGACTGAAGACATCACCTTTTTGTGGTGTTTTAGCAATGTGGAATTCTGGTTCCCATTTTACATTCAAGCATGTGTATATTATTATTTTTTTGGACTATTTATTCAAATTGTGTGTTTATAAACTTATTTTACTTTAAGTTTGAATTAAAAAATATCATTTGTTAAATTCACATTCATTTAATTTATAACAAATGGAAAGTTGAATAATTAGTAGCCACGTTGGTAGATAAAAGGACTAGCTGTAAGAGGTAATTTCTATACCTTTTGAACATGTATACTTTATGGATATCAACTGGTTTATCCGAGTTGGTTCAAGTGTAGCTTCAGCATTCTGCATTAGGTTCTCCAAGCGAAGGCATGATCGTGAAATGAGTTACGTGACATGCGTCTTGATAACGGATCCAACATCATCTGCAGACGGTACTTCACTCTATTGTTTCTCTACTAGAAGTCACGAATGCAACGTATGAGAAAAAAACATCATATCATGCAACTCGGTATTCTTTATATGATCTAATCATATCAATCTTAATACGAGGCGCACAATTACATAGTACGAGAAGATGATCCATGTTGCATGCATCTTATGTGTAGCAAAGACATTATGAACAGTCAAATTTGTATGAATGTTATCTCATACTGTTTACAAAAAGGAATATGTCGATAAGTGTAATCGATAAATCATTTTCGGTTATCATTAGCTGATCTAGTCAATCTGATGCGACGAAGCAATGTAATTGTTCTCATTCACTTGCAAATGATCAACTAGTCTTGCTCGCGCAAAGACGAAAGAAGTCAAGGATGAGCATTGATTCAAAATAGTCTTTTAAGAACATGGCAAAAAATTGAGTAAATTACATTCCTCATACCTGATATTTGTCATACATTTCACTTCTCGTCACTGGATCGGGTTGAACCTTTGATCCGGGTTTTCGTTTCACTACCCCTCTCTCAAAGGGTAAAAAAAGTCTTAAAATTTTCGTCATTTTATGAGGGATGAGGGACTGAGAGTGAAACGAAACTCCGTATCAAGGTGTAAAATGTATGACAAATATCAAGACGAGAATCTAATTTATTCCAAAAAAATTTCAAAAATCATAACTTGATCAAGAGAATATACACATATTTTTCTCTTATGAAATGATAGGTATTATTAGTTATAACAAAAAATAACTAAAATGTTATTAAGATAATGACAAGAACAGATAAATAAATGAAAAGGATTTACAAAATCAAGGTTACTAAATGAAAATATTTTCTTTTTTTGCATGTATGTGTTATTTACGAAACTAAAAGGCTTAAAAATGTAACTTTTTACTTTTATTTATGTCAACCTCTGTAGAATCAAACACCCCCAAAATCTAGGGTTCGATGTTAACAACAACTCACAGAAATGAGACGAAACAGAGAGAATAAAAACTACGGTCGCCTCTCTGTAAGTTGTCGATGATTTTCTCCCTAGTTTCGACCTGGCCCTATGGCATTCGCCATTGCTGGCCATCAATTCTATAATACTCGTATTATATTTATTTATATATATATACACTCCGTATAACATGTCACTCTCGCCTGTTAAGTATAATGCTTATCTGATACAAGCTGAATGCATTAGCCATCTCCAAACACCCCCTAGAAAACAGAGGCTGTGAAGATACTAATTATCTGAGTGAATCATAACGGTGAGACTCTCCGTATCTTGGCTGGGCAACTCAGCGGAGGTAATTGTGACACTTTTTAACGAAATGTTGTTCACATTTGCAATCGAATTGAGTTGCAGCCATGGCGGTGTTTGTCCTCTTGTTTTGATTGTTAACAGATCTGAGCCTCCACATTATTTATTTCCCTTGTATTTTAAGCTAAAATGTTATAATGCAAGTTTTGCGTATAACTTTTACACTGCGTTTTCGAGTTTGAAACGCGTGGAATAGAAAGGGAAGACACTGAATGAAAAAAGTTGGATGCATGTTTCCTGTTTGTGTGGGACTTGAACCTACGACCTTTTTGTTGGAAGGTTATTATATAATCGCTAGCCAAATGCCCTTCGGTAGGAGTAATTCTGGAATCTGGATATTAGATTGAATCCGATCCAGATATAGTTGTAAGCAAATGTATTTGTATCAATGGCTATGTCTGATGTTACTTACAGCTCCCAATAATAATGAATGAGGTTTGTAGAAAGAAGGGATGTTATTGAGGGTGGTTGCCCCTTTCTACTTGGCCCGTGATTTATAAATCAACAACCCTCATTTCTCTATGGATTCACATCTCTCTCTATCTCTCTCTCTCAGAGATATATAAGTTGGGTCCGGATTCATAGGAAAACACTATTTTTGGGTGAAGTTGGGAAGCTTCGCATTCATCAATGATGAATGACTTTATCATATGATATTATAAGTTATAAAAAATAGTTTATTGATGAACATTAGTAGTTATAATATCGGTTTTAATTAATATTTATTGGTAAAACTATATATTTTTACGTTTTGATTATCATCCATCGTGAATGAATATTAACGAATAATTTTTCAGATAAATAATTATGAACTGATAATATCCACTTTGGTTAACATTCATCAATGATGAATGTTAACAAATTCGCTTAATATTCATCATATGATGTTATAAGTTATAGAAATTAGTTTTTAGATGAATGTTAGTGGTTATAAAATCAGTTATGATTAATATTTATCGGTAAATAAATGTTTTCTTACGTTTGATAATTATTCATCGTGAATGAATGCGAAACATTCCCTACTTCCCCCAAAAAATTGCCTCACTCTTGATCCCTATCCTGTATATATATATAAAAAATCTTTTGATTTCTTTTCTAAAAAGGACAATATGGGATTTGAACCACAGTTTATGCTGCTGTATGAGTTCAATGAGATGTATGAATCTGACATCATTTCATTCATTAACTCATTAACTCATTCATCATTTTCTATTGTTCTATAGTTCTATATGTGGACATAGCTGCAAATGCAGTTGTTGCTGATTTCTCTGTTTGGAAAGGTTTAAAAAAAAAGGCTGTGATGATGAGTATCTGGGAGCTGGGTCGGGCAATGAGAAAAACTGGGTTTGTATCTTGGCGGGGCAACCTACAGATTGCAGCCATGGCGATTCATGTTCTCTTGCTTGATTTTATATACAGATCTGAGCCTTATTTCTCTTTTTGATTTCTATTTAAATCTCTATTGCCTTTTCTATTCTTTTTGAAAATTATTTTGTTAAAAGAGGATCTGAAATGCAGTTGATTTTTCTAAAAGCTAAAATGTTTTTTTTATCTTTTTATTCCAACATATTTGGATCACAAACCTTTATCTAGTTGTCGAATTGTTGCATTAGTGTTGCGCATTATCTATGGTATCTTGTTAACAACTATGATGCCTATCATGGGAACTCCAAACCCAACCTAATGACAGATCGCTATGTTTCATCTATCCTAAACGTATGATCAGGTTCTTGAGCTGGAAGAGTGATTATACAGTAAGGGGGTTGGAATAATTTATTGGTTTGTTAATTTTCACTATTTGGTGTCCCAGCAGGTGTAATTAGGATTTTGGAGAAGATATAACGATATTTTTTTAGTGCAGGGGTACAAATACCAAAGTTTTATAACCATTCGATGTTTTGGAGGTTCACTAATGAGGACAAGTCTGATTGTGGAAACTGTTAAGATGCAAATGTAGAAATGACAACTTGGGTATGTGGCCTAAACATTACATGATACATATAATGAGTGAAACCTGGTCTGTAAATAGGGTCAGTAACAGATGTTTGCTTTCTCAAGTATCAAAGGCTGTAAAGTTAGTTAATAACGAATTTTGAAATTTCATGAGGATTGATGCTATTCGCACTTTCTGATTTTTTTTAGAGATCATTAGAAAAGATAATTATTGAGTGATGTTGCAGATACAGTTATGACAGTCACACGACGACGGCAAATACTCCAAGAGACGATTTTAAAAGGAACGTGGCAATGAAGTGAACCTACTAATGTTGTGGGCAGTGGGGTATTGGCAGTACTGGGCATCAGTTCAGCTCTGTTGGTACCTGTTATTACAAAGACTCCCAGTTAGAAGCATTTTACTAGAACAGGTCTAAATACATAAGAAGCAGCGTACTGCTTGAGATGGGGGATGAATCAGGAGATGGTAGATCACCTGGTTTTGAATTTTGATGATATATGGCGAATTTGAAGAGAGGTTATTTCTTTATGGGATTTGGTGCAGGTATGTCCAAAATCAGTAAGTGAACTCTTTGATAATGTTGGCTAAAGGTGTCTGGAGAAATAATAAAGGCAGGGTAAAGTTCATTTTTTTCTCAAGTCGTAAGGTCTGTTCAGAAACACTGGCTGAGATGGAACTAGTTTAAGAAGCAACAATGATTGCGAGTACTATGCAAGAGTTATTATATGATGTACTGTTGAGAGTAAGCAATTCAAAGAGGCTTGTATGCGTTAATGGGTAGAGTGTGGTACCTTGGTGGGCAGCGTTGTTTTTTGAAAAGTATGACTGGGTTTAATAAAGTTGTACATGATCAAATAGTTTTTACCAACAATTTTAGATAACATGATCAAATAGTCTTTGCAAACATCAATTGCATGTGGATAAAATATGGGCCTAAGAGACCCAAAAAACTAATACTCCGTACATCGTAGTAAGAATATGTGAGTGGTTTACAATCACAGATAAGATGATTCTCAGGTGGATTGTTTGCTGGAAAATATATTACTTTTACAGAGAGATGGGTTTGCATATATATGATCAAGAGTGGTCTGATCATTCATGTTACAGTGTTGGAAATGAAATCTTCGTTCAGAAAATCAAGAACTGCATTCACGTTCTTGTATCTATGTAACTTGATGGCGTCTGACAGTGTCTCACTTATTTTTCATCGATGAAGTAGGTGGAAATGATGGAATCGAATAATTATGGAGTATGTCTTTTATTTTTGAGGCAGCAAGCGTATCGCAAGGGAGTGTCAGGATGTTCTTTTTGAAGTCTGTAGAATGTTGTTTATAGAATACATGTTTTGAGATGGCAAGTAATACGTTTGAGATACAAAATGTTTTGCCATATGTTTTATTTAGTGGGGCAGAACACGATGATTGAAGAAGCAAGCAGAAGGTAGCTTGTAAAAATGTTTTGTTCATTTTTTGTAATATACAAGGAGAGTGTAGTATTTCCCATTGTGCTGCAAGCGGATGTTATGTTATGTGCCACACTGGGGCTATTTTGTTACTTTTGTATACATATGTGCTATGTGGTGAAATTGTGCAAGACTCAAAACTGAGATTAAACAGGTTATATAAGAATGAATTGCTATTTACAAAAATAGTATGATCAGGTTCAACCAGCTTTTCATATGAGCATATGTTCTGGACATCCCGTTTGACATTCCACATGAGCATACACCGATAACTAAGCAAAAGATCGAAGATCACAGTTGCATATCATTTGGTTCGGACTGATCAACGTTTTAAGTTTTAGCTTTGTTAATCATATGTTGCGAATCTCTGATAATTAAATTTTTTGATATTGTACTTCAGAGCATACAAGTATAAAATCCAGTCATGTACAAAGTTGACATTTATTTTGATCATCTTTGTTAAATATAATATATAATATTATAATATAATAATAATAATAAAATAATTGACTGTAGTATTCTTAAGTCCAACTTTAGCTTATGACTAAACCACCCTTGCTCCAAGTAAAACGATGGTGAAGTTAGAAGGTCAAAACAGTAAATGTATCTAAAACAGAGCAAGTCCCACTACAAAACAGATGTTTTGATCAAGAACTAGGTTTTGGGGCAAAGTAATACAAACTCATACAACGAAGAAATGAGGCAGCGGAGGGGAGGTTTTTAAGGGCGGTTGCCGTCCTCCGTCGCCGATGACTTTCCATTTGCCCCAAAAATCAACAACCCTTTTTTTGTTTCTGTAAGCGTGGCATTCATGGTAAATCATAAACAGGAACATAAGCATCCAAACAGTATCTGTTGGCTGTTGGTTCTTTTGTGTGTAACGGCACGCGCTCTAACTATATTCTTATGCTTCCACTTCCTTCCATAAACAATAGAAGTTGATTGTGGTAGTAACAACAACAACAACAATAGCGATAATAATAATAATAATAATAAAGGAGAATTTCATATATGCCATTGATAAGCTTCATAATATCATATCTTAAGAGGCGGTGATGATAAAATTCTGTTGTTGTATGAGTAAATCAGCAAAATTTGAGATGATCCGTAGCTTGGCGGGGCAATTTTTTGGAGAAATTTGCAGCCATGGCGGTTTTATCCTTTTTGCTTTGATGTTAACAGATCTGAGCCTCGTTTTTAATCTTCAAATGTGTAAGAATTTATGTAATTTTAGTTTTTTAATGGTTAAAAAATTCGATTTTTACATAACTGTGATTATATGCATGTTATGATCAAAATTATGTATGGATTTTAAACTGTTAGCTGAAGGAGAAAGATGCTTATACTTGGATCATAGACCGTTAGCTGGTTGTGGAATTGTGGCATAATTTTTTGGTCATATGTGAGTAATTTAGCATTCAATATAACAACAGTGAGACTCTTTGTATCTTGGCTGGGCAACTCACGGATGTAAGTGTGACTTCTCTTTTTGTTTTGAAATATGGATCACATTTGCAAATGAAGTGAGTTGCAGCCATGGCGGTGTTTGTCCTCTTGTTTTGATTGTTAACAGATCTGAGCCCCCACATTCTTTATCATCCTTTTTGACTGCTTGAACTTCACTAGGCAAAATCAGTTTCTATAAATTAGTTTTTCAGTATTGCTTACCCTGCGTTCTTGAGTTTGAAACGAGAGGAAAGAAAAGAACAAAGGAAAAAATAAGTTGTAGACAACTAGACATGTTTCATGTTCGTGTGAGACTTGAACTTACAACCTTTTGTTGGAACTTGTAAGGACATTATCATACCACTAGCCAAATGCCCTTTTGTTGTAAGCAAGTTCATTTGTATAATTAACTATGTTTGACGCTACTTACAGCTCTCTATAAGAATGAATGAGTTTGTAGAAAGAAGGGATGTTACTGAGGGTGGTTGCCCCTTTCTACTTGGCCCATGATTTCAAAATCAACAACCCTCATTTATATACAGATTCACATATATACCTCTATATCCTTTGATTCCTTTTCTAACAAGGCATATATGGGATTTGAACCACAGTTTATGCTGCTGTATGAGTTCAATGAGATTTATGTATATGTCATCACTTGATTCATTCATTCACTCACTCACTCACTCACTTATGATCTATCTATGGTTCTATATGACATTGCAGCAAATGCAATTGTTGCTGATTTCTTAGTTTGGAAAGGTTTTAAAAAGAGGCTGTGATGATGAATATCTGAGAGCTGGGTCGGGCAATGAGAAAAAAATGGTCGTATCTTGGCAGGGCAATGTACGAGTTGCAGCCATGGCGATACATGTTCTCTTGCTTGATTTTATATACAGATCCGAGCCTCATTTCTTCTTTTGTTTTCTTTTTAAATCTCTGATGCTTTCTTCTTTTATTTGAAAATTATTTTAAAGGGGAATTCGATAATGCAGTTTTTTTTTCTAAAGTTAACACGTGTTTTTAATGCAAACATATTTAGATCGTAAATTGTTAGCTAGTTGTGGGATTGAGGCATAATTTTTTGCTCAAATGTGAGTAATTTAGCGTTATGTTACTTCTTTCTGTTCTCTTTCCTTGCAGGTTTATTTAAGAAACTGGGGAAGATGTGATGAAATTTTTTTAGCATGCAGGGATCAAGACACAAATCTTATGACCATTTGATGGGTTCAACTCATAAAACCATATTGCGTAGGAAGCTTATGGGAAATGTGGAAATATAATAGTGTTTTTTAGCCAAATGGATTTGGAGGTGCACTAAATGAGGACAAATCTGTTCATTGGAAGTGTTGAGATGCAAATGCGGAAATGAGAACCAGTGTGTGTGAACTAAACATGATACATACAGAGGGTTGTCAGTTGTATGAAGATGACAGAAGTCATAGAACCAGACAATGAGTGGAACGTGATCTGTAAAGAGGGTTTTATGGTACAATTAGGTAATGGTTGTGTAACCATTTGTTGGTCTTGTATGTGGATCGAGGGTATAGTGCAACAATAATGCTATCAACGAATCTTTGCTTCTTATATTAGCAAAAAGAGGGTAAAGTTGGTGAATTTCGTAGTTGAATTGACTGTGAATGGAAGTGGAATGTAGTTCTATGAAGGCTTCTTGTTTTTTTGTACAGCGAAAAATCAGTTATTAAAATAAGTTGAGGTCATTAAGAAGACTGTTCAGGAAATGAAATCCGTTTATAAGGGTATCAAGAATCACTCTCACATGCTACTGTGTATGTAACTTGTTCTTTAGTATCTATGAAGAAAGTTGAAAATAATGGAATCGAAGAATTATATAGGCCTTTTATTTCAGAGGCTGCAAGCTTGTAAATGAGAAGTTCCAGGACGTGTTGAAGAATCCGTGTTCAAGTCAAGCAGACATGTTTTTTGGGATAGCTAAGTGACATTTTTGAGATTCTAAACATTTTAGGGTTTCATATTGTAAACATGTTTTTTTTTTTTTTTCCTGTAAAAAACTGAGTAGAGTAGTGTTTTTCATTGTGCTCGAGTGCTGCAGCGGATGTTATGTGCCACAGTAGGGCTATTTAGTTCTTTGTATACATGTAAACTATGTAGTGAAATTATGCGAGACTCAAGACTGAGATTAAATAAGAATAAGAATGAATTGCTGTTGATGGAAGTATGATTAGCTTCAATCAGTTTTTCATATGAGCATATATGCTCTGGAAATCTCGTTTTACATTCCACATGCTCTTTTAATAGCTGTGCTACGAAAAAGATCAAACATCACAGTTCCGCATCGTTCCAATCAACATTTTGGTTTTTATCAGACTTTTTGCCATCTTATAGTTAGATTTGTTAAGTTACTATAATGTGTCATTTGTTGCTCTTTTGTTTGAGTTAGATTTCTCTTTCTAATTTGTATTTGCTTTTCTTCCGAATCTCTAGAGGTCTATTGAATTAAAGATTTTAATTTTGTGACTCCAGTCCTACTACAACTCTTACAAGTATACAATCCAGTAAATTGGCTTTTATATAAGTTTGTGCCGTTAGTCGCATATCCATCCGGTAAATTATTGATTATGTGGTCAATTTTATAGATATGATTTTATGATAAAAAAACCATATTTTAAAAACATATAAAATAAAATAAAAATTACACATGAAATGACATCTTTTTACATAGGGCAAAATGCCGAAAAACTAACATATTTTTGTCAATTTTGTCATTTTCGGGTTATATTAAAAAGATTAGATCTTTAATTCGATATTATGAGGGGTATGGGCTCCATCCGATGTTACAGATCGCACTTTGCTGGCAAAAAACGATGGCATGTATTGCCATGTGTATTTTTTATTTTTTAAAAAACTTAAATGCGCTTGTCAGATGTTAAGGATCGCGGTTTGTGATTTTGGTGGGGGTAAGATATATATGTATTAAATATGTCACATAATCGTTTAAGGTTTTTTTTTAAGTATACATGTGTTTTTCGCCAGCAAAACACGATCTGTAACATTCGATCGAGCTCATGATCGAATTAAAAGATATAATCCTTTTAATGTAATAGTTAAAAACGAAAACACCAAAATGACAAAACTGACAAACATGTTAACTTTTTCAGCATTTTGCCCCTTTTACATAAATAAAATCCATTCGATTCGAACGGTGGTTTCAAATTATGTATGAGTTTTAACATGCAAAATGATGTCTTGTCATGCATATAAATTTTTTATTTTACATTTTTAAAATGCAGTTTTATGTCATAAAACTATATTTATAAAATTGACCACAACATAAATAGTTTACTGGTTTTCTAATTGATCATGCGAATAATGACACGAACTTATATAAAATTAATTTTTAATGGGCTCGTATGACATAAAATATGTACAATATTTTAAGCCATTTTAACCAATGTTTTGAGAACCGGTTCGATTGGTCTGGTCCGACCAGTCGAACCGGAAAAATAGAGATTCCCGCCCCAAAATGAATCGGTTTTTACCTTGTTTTACCAGTCAACGAGCCGCCCGGTTCATGGGTCAAACCCGGTTGGACGTTAACCGAAACCGGAATTGAATCCGGTTTCCTATATTTAAAAAAAAAAAAAATCTTAAAATTAATTTAAGTTACAAGACATTGGTAATGGACTTGTTGGAGAGTTGGAAAACACAGAAGAAAGTTGAAATTAAGTTGGTTTCCATTATAAGACATTAAAAATGTAATTTAATTAATTACTTAATTAGTTTAATGATTAATTAATTATTTAGTTTAATAATTTATTAATTATAGCTTCTCCTTGCTAAATGTTAAAAGGTATATTTTGTATAATACTAGTATTTTACCCGCGCTATACAGTGGTATTAAAAAATTTTACCTGTGGTATTCTTTTGTTCAATTATATGTCGTCATTTAGTGAAAATTGAAAAAACATAATGATATATCATTTTCTTGCTTTACTGTATACACTATAGGTTATAGTTGGATTTTTAGTCAATCAGTCTACTATTTAAAACCCATCAAACATTTATGTTTTTTTGGGTCGGATTCGAGTTAAGGTTTGTATCAACGGGTCGGTTGATCAACCAGAAAAATATTAAAAAAAAAAACAAAATGATCCAACACATCAACTTGTTTGTCCCGTTTACCTAAATAGTTATGCAAATCATTTTTGAGTTGATACTTTTGACTTGTCAACCCCTTTATAAAATCAGGTCGAGTTTAGGTTTTGAACTTTGTACCTCAAATTTCAAACCCGCTAAATTGACTCGACTCGTATTGTAACCCCAAATTATAATAATTTAAAAACTAATGACGAACTTTTAATTTGACTATTAACTTTGATAGTTAAATCAATTATCTTTTCAGAAAGGAAAAAAATCATCATTTCAAATGTTTGTACTATTTGCATTAGATGTTGTACTAACTAAGACGGTATAATAGTAACTTATATATTTTTATGACTAACAAACGGCCCAACTATTTTATAGCGGTAATATATTAACTTTTATGATTACTTGAAGGGAAAATAATTTAATCACAATTCTAGCAGTATGGTACATGACATGTTATCATTTCTCCGAATTTCGAGGTAAGATATTACTAAAATATGACGAAAATGATGATTGATTTGTTTTCTTGATAATTTTAATAGTTGATTGGATTTTAAATATGTCAATAATTCATTTTTATTTTAGTTAATTTGCCATTGCTTAAATGTAACTAACTAAAAATATTTAGATATTAAATAAAATATTTAAAAGGGTAGTAAAAAAAAGTTATGGTATCTCTGTATTAAAAGTTTAATAAAGTTTTCAACTTCTTATATATTAGTATAAAGATAAAGATATAATGATGCTTATAATTCCTAAGAAAATTTTACATTTCTGTAACAATATTTCTATCACAGACATTTTAATATACATTAATATGTTATGTAAGTTACAATATTTATAATTTTAAGTTACATATTTTTGAATTGAAATTAATTATAATATATTAAAGTTTATAATTAATAACATTGATTAAGTATTTAATTGTACATTAATTGTAGTCATTTTAATGAAGTGGAGGGTAAAATAGTAAATTACTTTTTCTCATTTCAAGACCTTGTCTCAAATATTTTATATAGTAGTATAGATATGTATTTGGTAGCTTTTATGACAAAACGGTCCTACCGGCTTAATCGGAAAATAACATTTGTCCGACTCGACTAAAATACCGATTTTCAAAATATTGATTTTAACCCATCTTGAGGACTCCACCTATAAACTCAAGTATAGCTGACTGATATGGCTCATCATCATTTACCTATTGTATTTATTTTTCTCATTGCTCGACATATGTATAAAATTAAGTTTGGGAAGGATATAAATGAAAAATAATTTATTAATTTTTTTAAAGGGCAAAAACCCTATTTCAAATGGTAAAAAGTACCAAATGACTAAATCACCCTTGCTCTTAGTTAATATATAACAAAGGTAAAAGGTTAAAACTGTCAATTTAATAAAATAGAGCTAACTAAGATGGTATTTGGCCTGACCTTCTTTAAGGGTTTTTTAATTTATTGTGTTATGATATAATTTAAGGATTTTTTAATTTATTGTGTTATGATATAGTTAAATTGTTAAAGGTGTTTGAATGAACTTTTATGAAAGAGTTTTTTAAAACTTAATGAGAAAACTGATATTTCTTACCTTTTAAATAACGCAGAAGCTAAATAACGTAAGTTAGCCAAACACCTCCTAAGAGTGAAGAGAGTGGGGTGATGTGCATAAAATGGTTCTCTACCATTTTGAATGTGATCACTCCGCCCTTAATATGGTTCACAAAAGAATTGTTCAATATGTTTTCTACCATATTGAATGGTATAAATGTGGGTTCAATTTTCAATTTGATGATTAGTGGTGAAAATTAACTTTCGATATAAAAATTTAGGACCTTTGCCTAATCCCACTACAAAACGGATGTTTTGATCAAGACCTACGGTTTAGGGCGAAGTTATAGAAACTCATACAACGAAGAAATGAGGCACCGAGGGGAGGTTTTTAAGGGCGGTTGCCGTCCTCCGTTGCCGATGACTTTCCATTTGCCCGAAAAATCAACAACCCTTTCAGTATCTGCTGGTAGAGCCATGGCTGCTATTCTTCTGTTTCTACTTCAATTCCTTTCGCTTCAAACTATTGAGTTTGCGAATGTGACAATAACGATAATAATAATAATAGTAATAATTAGAGGCGGTGATGATGAAATTCTATTGGTTGTATGAGTAAATCGGCAAAGTTTGAGATTATCCGTAGCTTGGCGGGGCAATATTTGCAGCCATGGCGGTTTTATCCTCTTTGCTTTGATTATTAACAGATCTGAGCCTCATAAAGTTTGCATTTTTCATAGTTTGTAAATGTTTTTAAAATTGCACCTTTTTAATGGATGTTATGGTCAAAGTATGGAAATTTTCATATATTTGACATTATGAAATATTTGTAATCGGAAAATCAAGAAGAACCAAACTGTTGATATCTTGAAGGTTATGATTTTGACATCTCCATTTATTTATTTGACATAATTTGTTGTTTTTATTAAGCAACTAAGCAAGTATTATTTGACACTACAATTTGATGCATCTTGCATGTTTGTGGGGGATTTGAACCTATGACCTCTTTGTTGGAACTTGGAAGGTTACTGCTAGCTAAATGCTCTTTGGTAGGACTATTCTAGATATACAGTCGAATTCGATCCAGATATAGTTATTAGCAAGTGTATATGTATCAATGACCACTGCTGCTTACCAGCTCTCATAAAAATGAATTGAGGCTCGTAGAAAGAAGAGGTGTTACCGAGGGTGGTTGCCCCTTTCTGCTTGGCCCATGATTTTAAAGTCAACAACCCGCATTTCCTTACAGCTTCACATATATCTCTATATATATCTTTTGATTTTTTTTCTAAAAAGTCAAATATGGGATTTGAACCACAGTTTATACTGATATATGAGTTCAATGAGATGTATGAATCTGTCATTACTTCACGCATTCATTCACATTCACTCATTCATTCATTCATTCATTCATTCATTTATGATCTATCTGTGGTTCTATATGTGGACATAACAGCAAATGCAATTGTTGCTGATTTTCTCTGTTTGGAAAGATTTTTTAAAACGAGGCTGTGATGATGAATATCTGGGAGCTGGGTCTTGCAATAAGGAAAAAAAATGGGTCATATCTTGGCGGGGCAATGTACGAGTTGCAGCCATGGCGATTCATGTTCTTTTGCTTGGTTTTTTATACGTATCTGAGCCTCATTTCTCCTTTTGTTTTCTATTTAAATCTCTAATGCCTTTCTTCTTCCTTTTGAAACCTACTTTGTTAAAAGGGGATTTGATAAGGAACTTGTTTTTCTAAAGTAAACACCTGTTTTTAATGCAAACATGTTTAGATCGTAAACCGTTAGCTGGTTGTGGAAGCCAGCCATAAAGTTTTGGTCAAATGTAAGTAATTTAGCGTTATGTTACTTCTTTCTATCATCTTTTCCTCCAGGTTTACTTAAGAAATTGGGGAAGATGTGATGAGGTGTTTCTTGCGTGCAGGGGATTAAGATACAAATCTTATGACCATTTGACGGGATAAGTGATCAACGGCTCAATGCATTAAACCAAATTGTGTAGGAAACTTATTGGAAATTTGTAAATAAAATAGTGCTTTTTTAGTCAAATGGATTTGGAGGTTCACAAAATGAGGACATGTTTGATTAGTGGATGATGTTGAGATGCAAATGTGGAAATGAGAACGACTCAAACATGCTACATACAGAGGGTTGTCAATTGCATGAAGGTGACAGAAGTCTTGGAACCAGACAATGAATGGAACATGATCTGTAAAAAGGGTTTTATTGTGCAATTAGGTTAAGGTTGTAGAATCGTATGTTGGTCTTGTATGTGGATCCAGGGTATAGTGTTAAAATAAGGCTATCCACCCCACTGCTCGAGACGTGGGATGATTCAGGAGATGTTGAATGACCTGTTTTTTACATTTTCATCGAATTTGATGAATTTAATTGTTCATGGGATTTACAGTGAGTATGTCCAAGAGTAGTAAGTGAACTCTTGATTTTGTTGGCTGAAGGTGTTTTGCGGAATGATAAAGACGAGGTAAATTGCATTTCTTTTTCTCCATGTCATGTGTCCGTGCTCAGAAACCGGGGTCGATATGGAAGTATGTTTTTGGTTACCTTGGTGGACGCGATGTTTCTCGAAATTTATTGATTGGTTTTAACTAATAGTAAAGATACGCGAGTTGTTCACACTTTATAATCATAGGGATGATAATAATTAGGCGTTTCTTTTTTTGCTGAAAAATAGATTATTGTTATATGGAGACAAAAGTTTGCATATATCATTAAGAGTGGTCTGATCATTCATGTTACAATTGTGGAAATGAAATTATTCTTCAGGGAATCAAGAATTGCTCTCACATCAAGAAAGTTAAATGAATATTTTGACATGTGAATATGATATAGAACTTTTTATATTAGGATGATAAATAAAGTGAATGAGAAAGTCCCACATCATGGGCATGAAAGCATAAATTTGATACGAAATTCGCATCCGTAGGGTCTTCAAGTTCACCATACAAGATGTTGACGTAAATACCCAAATTGGAGTTTATAAATTCATCTCACGTATTTGGAGCAAGATTGAGTGAACCGTGAACAAATTAAAATACTCTTGAATTGGAAGAGATTGCATGACAACATCATAATAGCTCGAGAAATGGTCTTGAAGAAACCCCTCCAAATAACCTGAGTTTTGAACTTTACAAACTTTTTTCACACATTCCTCATACGTTGTATTCCTTGAATTATCTATTTTCTTTCAAAATTCACTTCAAACAAGTCAAATATGTCTTTCAATGTCCTCACTTCACGGGATGTAGCACCCTTTTTAAGATACTCACATAAAATGAACCTAAAATCCCAATTCAAATCCAATTTAAGAACCAAGTTGTAATAACACCTAATTGACCTTTTTCACAATAACTCATAAAATGTTCAATATTCATATCCATGGATATCAATATGAATATTGAACATTTTCAACTAAATGAAATAATATGAATAATATTGTGGGTCATAAATTTGAGTATTCATATCCACATGAAATTATGCAATGAAATAATATTGTAGGTCATAAATGTTCAACTAAAAAAGAATTCATGAATATGAATATTGAACATTTTATGAGTCATTGGGGAAAAGGTCAACAAGTTGTTATTCCAAACGCGGTTCTTAAACAACATTTGAATTGGAATTTTGAATGCATTGTATGTGAGTATCTTAAAAAGGGAGCTATATCCCATGAAGTGGGAATATTGAAAGGCGTATTTGACTGTTTTGATGTCAATTTCGGAAGAAAACAAATAATTTAAGGGTACAGCGTTTTAGAATGGAAAGAGTTTATAAGGTTCAAACTTAGGTTATATGGGGTGTATCTTCAAGACCATTTCCCGAGCTATTATGATGCTATCATGCAATCTCTTTCAATTAAAGAGTATATTAATCCGTTCACGGGTTCACTCAATCCTGCTGCAAATAAGAGAGATGAAATTTGCTAAATAACAAATGTAGACTGAAATTTGCTAATACTCATAATAGGTTGGCCCATTCCCCACACAGAAGCTATAATGTGATGTTTCTTCTAGAATGTAGCCTCCTCTACAACATACTTTGCTGGCTCACATTTTGCTGCATAACCAAACTTTGATGTGTTGTACTTTTAGAAACACCAGTTTGAACATTCCTTATTTAAAAAGTTAACTATAACAAAGTAGAAAATCAACTCATTAGAAACAGACCCACATATATATATATATATATATATATATATATATATATATATATATATATATATTATAAATGTGAACATATAAATGTTAACACTTACAAAAGTTGATCTTCGGGGTACTTAGTATGCCATTCACAAGTCTTTGACCACTGATTTAACCCATAAAGACTACACTGAGCCGTGTAGACTGAGGAAGCCACCAAGAACGATGGAGATAAAACGACATATGGTCAAGCTTTGACTCTGATTGAGCAGCTTTAAGGAATCTTATCATGAAAACGTATAGTATGGGGTTGGAAGAGACATGTTAAATTCTAATGCGTTCAACATTAATTTGTCCTGCAAAGGGTCAACAGTTTATTAATTAAATTATTTCTTATGCAGTATAAATAAGATTGTGAGAATTCATAATCAATCAAAGTTTTCGGCTTTTTAGTACTACTTCAAGAATTTGACTTATGGAGCGATTTAATGTTGCAAACTAAATCAAATTTAAACTTTCGGATTAAAACTTTGAGAATCAGATTGGCCCAAAAAGTACCTCAATGAGTCAGTCAATTAGTATAGCTCTCATCTTCTCATTGATGTCAAATTACTGTGTCATATATTCCGGCGAGACCAAGCTACATGTCTGCAAAGAGCTCAAGAATTAGATGCATTTCGATCTAATCCGAAACTCACTTAGAAGAAATTAAATATCACCATTTTTAGCATCGAGAAATTCAAAACATTGTAGGCACGCAAGCTCGAAGAGGATATTGTTTTTTTAATCTGACTTTCTTTTACAACTTCCATTAGTAGCATCAAAAAATTCAAGTAATGAGCATGTCTTGACTTTTTGAGATAAAAACAATTACTCAGATTATCGGTGTCGAAAAATTATAATCCAGCTAACAAAGTTACAGAACCACAAAGATCCAATCCGCAAATTCTACATTTCAATGTTTACGAACTTTAACAGAAAGGATTAATAGACAGATATGTTACTCAACTTTCCGAAAATGTTCAATGAAGTTATTGTACTGTTAATGTTAATGTGTTAATAATAGAACTTTAGTAATTCCGATATACATGTTGCTTAACTTATAAATGTTATACACGCGGATCCGTTTACCTGACTTATGAATTTAATTATGTTACTGAACTTATAAATATTATTACAACGTATACTAGTTTACTTAATTTATGAATTTAGTTCAGTAGTTTAATCCAACAACTAATATTCCAGTTACTCAGTTAAACATTTTTACAAAGTATAGTAACTATCCTACGGATATATTAACCCTTAAAGAAACTAAAACATTTCATTTGTAGCTTCAAAATACAGTAGTCAGCTAATGCACATCGTTTGTCCTTGTGTGGTAAAAAGAGTAAAAAAATTCAATATTGTTGTACCATATAAAAAAATATACATATACATATAATAGCATAATTAAATAGGCGAATACTCCACATTTAATGCAAAATCAAACTAAAGAAAATAAAGCGAACATTTTTAGCATAAGGGAAGTCAAAGATCAAATTAAGGAGTCATTTACCTCATACTTTTATAATGAGCATAAAGATCTTCAATATACTCAACCATGCAAGCCGATCGCCATTATCGCTAACGGGCAATATCAATTATCAGTTCGTCAAAAATATCCTTCATCTCAACTGTTGGTAACGAGACAGAATGTAACGAATTCATGTTGAACACAATTTTCTTAAAATAGATGATGACGGCCTAAGTAACCTACTGTTGAAACTAACAACACTTGCTTGAAAATCGTATCAGAGATTGATAGTGTGCACGAGTATTAGAGAGACATAGAGAATGATTTTGGTGTGTCTCAAATGAGAATGATGGCACCCTTTATATAGTGCTCAACAAATCAAAACTGAATCATTATCATTTAATCATTGACAATATATGGAAGGTATTCTACACATGTTCCATAAAATATACGCACGTTCAACAAAATATATTGTCATTGATTTAATGACAATGATTCAGTTTTGATTTGTTGAGCTATATAGAGGGTGCCATCATCCATATATCGTCAACGATTAAATAACAACTAGATTATAACCCGGGACTATTACATGATTTTAATACAAACCTTATATTATTCGTAATTTTGAAGAGTTGATATTGCAAAAATGTTATAAACGGAAGGAGAGATGTATTTTTATTTCATCGTATTTGATAAACTTAGGACATAGAAGACAACTTAATATATTAAATATATAGCATACGTCATTTTGCAAGGGTCAGATATATAACTGTACAAAATTCAAAATCGAACCATAAAATTTGATACAACTTATAACTAAAGGCAAGAAATAACACATATGACGCCAAGGATTAGTAGCAGAAAGGCATGTGAATTTTTTAACTATAATTAACTAACTCTTAGTTTTTACATCAAGGCATCCCTGAAATAAGAAAGAATAGAAATAGAATACCACAAACCTTTCCATTTGAATAATCACCAGTTACAATTTCTCTATTATCAATCTAAAATCTATAACTTTACAACCACTTACTGAAAAGGTTTTCATCAACGGGATTAAACTTTACACGTGTCACTGCATTGATAATCGTAGTATAGTAAGTAAAATGTATTTGTTTCAGTTATGCTATTAAGGTAAAATGTATTTGTTTCAGTTATGCTATTAAGGTACAACAATGTGAATATCCCGATTCTCTTTATCACACAAGGACAAACAAGTGCCTTACCCGACTTTCTTGAAGCTACAAAAACATTGACATGTAGAATTTTCGGATTGGACTCTCGGTTGAATCGTAGCGCTAGATTATAAATTTTCGACATCGATAACTTGAGTACTTGTTTTTATCTCAAAAGGTCGAGCCACACATTTACTTTTTAAACATTACCTTCTTAAACATTACCTTCCATATATTGTAAAAAACACATAACATTCTACTCTATAGGTCCATTCCAATATGAGCATCTACTTATGCTTAAATGCAAATAATATAATAATAATAATAATAATAATAATAATAATAATAATAATCAAAGGAAAGTGTATATGTTGAGAAATTTAAAAGTTGACATAACTTATTATCCCTTATATTCAATTGGCATACTAAATAGTCATTTTCTCATGAGATTCCGGACAGATTCTCATGATTTTATCATGAAAACAAAATGATTGAGATCTCATGAAATATCTTGAGATTTTCAAGAGTGTAATTGTCATTCCATTTAAGTTCATGCAATTAATATCTTAATAAAAAAGTATGACTTATTATTAAATTATATTATTATTGTTATTAGTATCATAATGTTAGTACTTTATATAAATATAGAAATCTTACTTTCTTATAATCTATCATATAAATATAAATATAAATATAATATAAAGTTATTATTATTATAATTATTGTTTTTATAACTTTTTTTGTATGTATTTGATAAAAAAAAATTATTATAATATGTCTTCATATAGCATAAATGTGTAATTAGTTAAGGTTTGCATTTGTATATAGAGTAAATAAAATAATAATAATAGTTTATAAAATGTGATGTTTTAGTGCAAAGAAGACCAAACTTTGATGATGAATTTGCTAAGTGATACAAGAAAGACGAAAATGATATTCTTTCTAGTTAATAATGTATATATACATATTTTAGATTTTATAATTTATATTTTACTCAAAAAAAATAAATGAATAAAAGAAAATATCAGTCGTAGTCCTTTTTAACGTAGAATTAACAATCGTTAGTTTAAAGAACCGTTATTGTAACAAGTTTAAAAAAAAAAAGATTATTGGTGTAATTAAATTTTATAAAAGACTGCCAGTGAAATTTGAGGTATGTGAGGTAACTTAAAAACGATTTGTGTGATTTTCTCTTAAACAAATTTAAGTTACTAACCTCCTTAAAATTTTAAATAACAACATCAAATGTTTTATAAACTTTTTTAGAACTTTGAATACTACTTCCATAATCAATATTTTAATATTTTTATTCTAAAATTTACTTTTCATAGCGAACAAAATTTTATACGAAATATATAAATTTATAAGTATATATGCCTATACTCTATTTTAATACATTCTTCGATTCGATGAAAACAAACAAAATTTTATGAACTCGTACCAAATGTAAATGACATATACGCTATTTACAAACCCATAAGTTAATGAAACAATTAATTTATATAAACTAGTAGAGACCCGCGCAAAGCAGCAGGATATTTAATTCTGTTAATTTCGTTATATAAGTACTAATAAAGTAATTTCATTACGTTGTTAGAAACTTTTAATTTTTAAATTAAATTTATATGTATATTTTCATTATTGTCACGATTCAGATTAATTATGAGTCTTGGTAATTTCTAAGCATACACTTATTTATTTATGGACTAAATATCATTTCTATAATTAGTTAAGGGTAGTTTAGTCTATTTTATTATATATAGGGGTATTCATGTCATTTCCTTTCTTGAAACACCTAAGACATTGAAGAAAATGGTTAAATCCTTTATAAGGGTGTAAGATTATATCATTCGAACGTAAAAAGATATTACAATATATTAACCTAATACTCAAAGTTTCAACCTAATAAGTAATAAACGACGTACTATATATATTGTGATAAACATACATCTTAAATGGAAATTTTCTTTAAAATGTTATATTAAAAACTTTATCATTTTTAAATATTACAAAATTTTAAAATAAAAACTCAGTTTTCTATATAGTTAATCACAATCAAATTTTCAACTGAAATGATTTTCCTGTTACTTTTTAACCTTATTAACAAACATTTCAGCAGACTTATAAGAGCACGAATAATGGTTGTCTAAATGTTCAGTAACATTGAAGCTGAAATTAGAGGTATTGGAAAACATTGAGTTTCAGTATTCTTTTCAATGTTCAGTTTATTTAATTATTTATTTATTTGTTTTTTAAATGCAAATATTCAAATAATTATTAAATAAAAGAATAATTAAAATGACAATAATTAAAAGACGACAACTAGAAAAACAAGGCTTAAACGTCTCCTGATCCCGAGCCCGATCTAAACCATCCAAACTTGACCCGAATCTTCTCTTTTTCCATATCAAGAAACCACACGTCATCTTCTGACAAACCTTCCGTCATCATCTCAATATATTCATGCCTTCGACTATATCTTGCGTACAATATACACTTGTTTTAGTAATGTAAAAGTGTAAAAGAGGTAAAAGGTTATATTAATAGGGTAAAAATAATTGTTTAAATAGAAAATTAAAAAAATAAAAAGGTATAAAGAAAACGGCTATAAAACATCTATTTTTTGAATTTTTATTTTTCAAAAATATGCGTTGAAACATTAAAAAAAAAGTCATTGCATTCAACGTTCAAGGTCGAATGTCAACCTTGAATGCCGGAATTGAACGACGGTCGAGTATGGTGAACGTCGAATCCCGACGTTCAAATCAGTGAACAACGACACATGTCAGCCTCCACTCCCAGTGCTTCAACGGTAGTGATATTTTCATCTTCACTTTTAATAAATCTATCAAAATTATATATTAATTGTGTGTACAATATAAACTTTAATGCACATATTTTTATGACTTTATCAAAAATAGTGATAAAATACCATCACCTGAATTATAAATGCTTACTTACACGCAAGTTATAATTAAGTTTTTTACATGATTATTATTAAAATAAATATATTTTGGTAGTGAAAAACTGAAAATAACTAAAAGGTTGGGAAATGAAATGCGAAACGAGCGAGGACTATATAGTGAGAGAAATTGGGGGCAAAATTAGGGTTAGTTTACACAAACAACTTGGATCGGAGAATGAGGCCGGGGAGAGGAATAATAAGGTTTCTGAGGGTGGTTGCCCTTCTCCCGGCCGATGATTTCCTATTTTTGCTCTAAATCAACAACCCTCGTTCATTCATACAATGTATGTATGTATATATGTATGTATCTATATAGAGATAGAGAGAGAGAGATATAGATGGATATATATAGATATATGAATCCATTTCTGCTTTCTGATTCTGAATATTAAGGGCGTGTTTGGTTATGCTTTAACTTCATCATCATCATCATCATCATCCTTCTTTACTCCCTCCGTTCCATTATAATTATTTAAGAGGCAGTGATGATATTTATCTATTTTCTGATCCAAGTTGTTAATGGGGCAGGTTCTAGAGATGATCTGTAGCTTGGCTGGGCAATTTCAGAGGATGGTGAAGTGTGAGGATGTGTCAGCGTTCTCCACATTTTGCAACTTCTTGTTATTGCAGCCATGGCGGATTAATCCTCTTGCCCTGTTCGTAAACAGATCTGAGCCTCCTTAATAAGTTTCTTAAAATAAAGTTTTAGTATTTCTTTCTGTTAAAAAATGTGTGCATTGTAATTAGTTGGAAAATTACAATAGAATGATAGCAGACTAGTATTTGAAACTGAATTACTGAAATCAACATTGCATAAACCTCAGCAGATATATTTGGTTTTATAGCTGTAGTTGTCACTGTTTAGTACTGTATAAATAAACAGGCGGATTTAGTAAAATTTGCATTGAACTTAAAAGCGTTGTTGTTTTGTTGAAGTTAACTGAGAAGAGGACTGACTGATTGATTTTCAATTAACCTAGAACAAACAAGTCAGGCCCTTATTAAAAAAAATGTAATTTCGTTTAAATTGGAGGTGAAAGTAATGTACTAATGTGTGTAGATTTTTATATTCATTTGAGATTTGAGATAGGTTCAGGTGAAGTATCTGTGGAGGACACTGTGATGGCTGCAACCAAACCAGTATTGAACCTGAGATGCCTTCCGTGATGGACTCACCACTATGATACGGGTTGTATAATTTCTTTTCCCGATCCACCTAATAAACAATCTATCTATTATTACAGCCACCAATTTGTAGAACCAAAAACATGTTTTTTTTTCCCTCCCGCATAAAAAACAGTTAGAGATAATATAACTGCATCTGTTTCATTTTAATCCTTTCACAAATAAAATAAAAATTGTGTAATTAGTCAGCTCTTTAATTGGGAATCTCCTTTTTACCTTTGTAGTGTAGTTTCATTTATACAGAGTGTGTTTGAGATAAAGGGTTGAATATTACATGGATGAACTTAATTAGGGATTTGGAGGAGTTAGACGAGCTTGTTGAGCTGTTAAAAATGTGTCACCATGTCCTAGTCATAGGGACTATTTGCAATGGTTATTAGAAGACTGGTGGCTCTTTTTCTATTAACTTCATTAGAAAAATGTTGTATGTCAAGAGTTGGGATGCAGTTGATCCTTCTTTTGAAACTAGGAGGAACATGTTCATACCAGTAGAAGTCTCAGATATGTTGTGTAGGGAACTGCATAGTAGACTCATAGTTCGTTCAACATAAGACTCTTGTGGTGTGAATTTTCATACTGTCTAATGTCCATGTGTCAACCCAATTGAAACTGTGGAACACAACATTGTCCGTTGCAAAGAGGCGTTCAAAATCTGGTCCATGGTTTTTTAATGATAGAGGTGAGGCGTATTCCAACTGACCTAAATTTGTGACACGTTCAATTGTGAGATAGATTATGAATTGTCTGCTGAGTTGAGAAAAAGCTGCCAACCTGTCAGTTGGTCTTGGTTTACTTTATGTAGATTAACTGGAAAAAAGCAGTGCCTATACTTTTAATGCTGCAGTTACCGGTCCCACTATGCAGATCAGAATTCTTAGTGGATGCCCCAAAGAACTTCAAAGTTAAAATGTCTTTCGCTCGACTGCTGTCCAACCCCTTGGAGAGTTTCTATGGTGAATGGTGTGGTGGATTCTGGTTCAGATTAGTAGGTGTTTGAAGTTTAGTTTTTCTAGTCAGATTGTCATGCCAGCCAACAGAGTTAAAGGTCACCAGTTTTCTGTTTATGGTTCGGCTTGTATGTAGTGTTCATGTGCTGATTTTGACCTCGTGTTTGTTTTCTTGAGGCGTTTGTTTGTAACTCTGTATTATTTACTCTGGTCAAGCTTTGACGTAAGTTTTTGTTTCGTTCTCTGGGTCTAGTGTGTCCATAAACGGTTTTTAGCAGATGTGTAGCAAGACTCTCCGTAGTTCATGTTTCTTATTTTTCCAATTCTCTCTTGTCCGATCCACATCTTGTGGATTGGGTTGAAGAAGTGATATGGGTTGTAAATTGTTCGTTTAGTTACTATGTGTTGCAGTTCAGAAAATATAAAATTAAATTATAGATCAGTAACATATTGTTGTACCTATACTTTATCATACATACAAGTATATTATAGGTCTTCTTTCGAGTTCAATGGCAAAAATAGGTGAAGACCGAGGTGGCTGTTGATTTCATTGGCCCCAGATGGCTTCACTCTAGAGCCTAATTCTTGTATTAGCTAAAGTATCCAAACACCATCTGCAACTTAAAAAGGTTGGTAAAAGTGGTATATTATATTGATTGATAGGGTATTTATTATAATAAAAGATATATACCAAAAGGGTACATGAGATGTTTGGCATAAGATTAAAGCATTGGAAGTGCAGAATATATTGTCCCATAGACAACAAAACCTATCGGAATGAGATCTTCAATTACAATCCACTCCAATTGACAGCTCGGTAGCAGGCTAGCAACAACCAAACCAGAAGGATCTTTTATCCATTGAACACTTAATTTTGCTAACTGTACGAATTATTTTTCCATTTTATATTGCTCGTAGATGAAGTTAAAATCATAACCTCGTTAGGATAAACTAAGATACCAAGTGAAACATGATGGTCTCCTAAATTCCTTCACCAAGGAGACAAGTTGTTGATTATTGAATAGCTCGTGGGTTGCCCAAACCGTAAAGTTTCCAACTTGGCAATAGTAGTGATGCTTACTGGTGTTGTTTCAAGTTTTTCACAAAACTCGACGTTAAATTAGAGCCGTAAGAATCTTTAGACTTCATAACAATGTTGACACCTATATGATCGGATTCATGGCATTTCTTTTTCGTCTGGATTTTTCTCTAGTATTGGTATCACAATCTCTCAATCGATCTCTCAATCGATCTCTCATTCTCTCTACAGGTTACATCTTGTTCCATATCGTAGCTTAGGTGACATTTACACGTATCTGCTCCATATCGTAGCCTAGGTGACATTTACACGTATCTGGGTTGTGCACCATTAAAGATTGTACTACTTACTTTTATGTTGTGTCAAAACGTACGTGAATTTACATTTTCTTTTATGAAATAGGACTATGTACGTTCCCCTAAAATAGCAAGCTATCATTTTTACGTTTGCAAGCAATAGAACTCTTGCGAAAGCAAAAGAACCTATTTCTATACTTGGTTTTATTAGTTAATTAATTATTATTTATTAATTTAATTATTATTATAATTAAAACAAAAAGAATAAATTCCCAAAACCGTTTTTACTCTACGTTATCCTTTTACCTTTTTTATTCAAATTTATTCACAGATTGTTATTTTCTTATTACCTAAAAATAAAATAAACGTGACATATTATAGGGTTGTATTATAGGGTTGTGCGGTAAAAAGACTTCATTTCATTCTTTTCTAGTTTTCTTGTTGTATAACGAGGATTTTTCAACCCGCGCGTTAATTTTAAACCTTATATTTTTTGTATAAGAATGATTTTTTTTAATCTAAAACAGATTTAGTTTTGTGCAGCTTTTTCATATTGAAAAAACTTTGTTTAGTCGTATCATTTTGTTTGTCCCAATTACTCTACATAGCGGGTAATGAACGTTGGATCAAAAGAAATATTTCAGAAATCATGTGAGCAACAACAACCGCAAGCCTTACAATTAAAGGTCATAACATCTACTAAACTGTTATAATGGTGAAGTGTACCACACTATGGGGCCCATGCGACAACCCCTTTAGAGATCTCATCTTTCACAAGTCAACAACATCCCTTGCCTTGTTTGATTTGCTTTTATTTTTTCTTTTAAAATCATATTAACAATTAACAATATTTTCATAATTACACTATAGTTATATTTATAACATACACAATTATCCTTAGCAATTTCTGAGTTCACTGACTTATTATGTAAATGAATATTATGTTCATTAAATGAATGAATTAGTCAAGGAAGAAAAAAACTCAAACACTACTACACTCTATATTAACATATCATTCTAATTATACTAAGATTTACACTTTATCAATGTTTTTACCTATATATCCATCTTCAAACATTCATCATTCACTTTCATATATGCATGATCTACCTTCAAAATCTGCAAGTTTCATCATTAAACAAACTAAAGTCAGACCTCAAAAAACATACAATTATAAAACCTAAACTAACAAAACAAAAAGTTAGTTCAAGGTAACTATTAATTAGCAGGAGCTCTTGCTTAAAAATAAGACGTCATAAAGAAAGAAAAACAAAATCAAAGAATGTTATTTTAAGCAAAATAAATTTTGACTAACCTGTGAATTTTTATCAACCATCATTCCATCATCCATCCCTGAAAATAAATCAAGAAAAGGTGAAACAAAAGCAAGAATCAAATCACAAAAATATGAATTTGTAACATCAATCATGCATACGTTAAAATTAATTGTAACAAAAGTTTAAATTTAATCTTCTTGTGGAATAACTAAGACATGATTAGAACCGACACACAAAATCATTAGATTCACACTCATACATCTCAAATATGTGTAGATAAGTATATGTGAACTCTCGAAAATGCACAAAAATCGAAAAAACAATTGATGCACAATTATAGAGATACATCGATCGTTTTTTCGATTTTTGTGATTTTTAGATGTGTACATTTATTTTTCTTTGCATATTTGAGATGCACGAATGTGAAATAATACTTTTACCAAGAGTAATTGTGCATTTGAAGCGTTCTTAGCCATTCTTATATATATTAAAGCTTATAGTTTAAAATTGTGAGATGAGAGAAGAAGAGAAGAGAGAGGGGTGACGATTACCAGATTATGAGATATTTGTGAAAGTGAGAGGAGGGGAATGAGTTAAGTTATGGAGGACATTCACCCAAATTAGGGGATCTTGAAAGATTTCTTCGAAATTGTACGTAGTAATAAATAAAATATAATAGGGTATGGAGGTGGTTACTTGTTTGAGGAGGAAAAAAGAAGATGGAGTATGGTGTAGGAGTTGTTGACTTAAAATGATAGGGTGCAAAAAATAAGGTTGTTTGGACTCGAGCATGTACCCTCACCTTCAAAAAAACTCCTTGTTAACCATTACACCATCCAAAACTATAATTAATCAAAGCCACCTTAAATTACCTATATTAATATTTTGCAAGGCAAAATGAAAATAAATTTTTTGAATAGTCCTTGCAACCTATTAAATTAATAAAATTGCACATAATTATATAAATAAAATGAGTACCGATTGAGTGGCAAAATTAGATGGCAAAATATATAGAATATATTTTATTTTCTCTCATTTCTATTTCCCTTGACTTCTTGAACACTTGTACTACAATATCATTTTTAGTAAGCAACTTTATACTTTGTTCTCTCTTCTCTATCAAGTCACTCCCATTAAATTTTATATTCAACACAGTAATAACTCCTACCGTATCCTTCATCTTCAATTCACAAAAATAAAAGATGGTTATCCTCCAAACATACCCCAGATTCTCTAGGTGAATATTGAACCTCCTCATGACTTATTAAACCGTCATTCTCTCTAGATATAACTCACACTTCACTCCGTTTTTCTCAAATATTCACACCTTCAAAGCTCTCATCTCTCTCTCTCACTCTTTGTTCTAATTATTTTTTTGTTTTGATTCGTGTTATGTGTGGTGGGGTTTCTGATTATGTTTTACTTAGATTGTTTTGGTTTTTGTACATCTATGTGGACTATATATGTGTTTTGATATTAGTATTTGATTGTCATATACGAATTCATAGAAGTATATTATGTTAATGTTTTTATTTTCTTTAGTTCGATTTTTATATTTTGGTTTAGAGTTTGATATTTTAGTATTTAGATGTTTAGTTAAATTTTCTTCGGAACATGCTGATTTTTGTTAGAGTTTGAAGATGTAAAGTTTGATGTTGGAAACTTGATGTTGTCCTTATGTTTGAAGAATTGTAGAAGACATTTTACCATCACTGACAAATAATTAATTATTGAAATAAGATAAGTTTAAATTGTGATTTTCATTTGTATCATGATCAAAGCACTTACTTTTACCCATTTTTTGAAAAGCATTATCTTAAGGCGCGTTTAGTTACGGAATACTCCTTCATTATTCTGAAAATTTTTCTAAGAAAACTGAAAAATTAGAAAACGTGCTCAAGTTAGAGTTATCCGGAGAAGTTTTCTAAGAAAATGGAATTTATAATTTAAGTTTTTCTACCTTTCATAATTTGAAAAATAAAAATTTATCCCTTACATTTGAACGCGTTCTCTAAATTCCTTATGATTTTCAAGGAACAAAAATTCTAGAAAGTAGAAAAGGAAAAATGGAGATATTTTTTCGTAACTAAATGCGCCCTTAACTTTTATATCTCCAAAAATAATAAACGAAGTCTTTACTTTTAGTTCACTTTTGGATTTATAATAAAAATTATGTTGCTGATTGTTTTAAACGTTCACATTTAATATTTATTAACAGACTACTATAAAACATAAACATTTATAACTAATGCTTATAAAGTTATCAGAGGTAATATCAAGATTGGTTTGTTCTTATATATGCTTTTGTTTTCCCCTTCATGTTATTCACAATGATGGGACAAAAGAAACACCTACATATCAGCTGTTTTTTTATATCTGAGAATGTTAGATTAGATATATGTGATGCTATTGATTTTTAAAAGCATTATTTTTCTATTGATTTATCAATCTTAATTTCTTGAACTAATTAGATAATGTGTGATTGGAAATATGATTGTCATAGTTGATAAATCGTCACACGTTTAATTTCTCATTCATTTATTTGTTTTAGAGACCTACTAAAGTATAGTTATATTTATGCTACAGATTTAACATATATACATCAGTACATCAGTATTAACATGAAATTAAACTAATTACCCAAATAGAATTTTAATTGTGGCAGAACTTTTACTCGAATCGCGTGACACCATAAGTTATACCATGACTTACATGAATGAAATGTTGGTGAGTAGAAAAAATATATATGAATTCATACAACTTTTATTTATTGATAAAATAGAATATAATGATATATAAATATATAATAAATAGATTTGAGTTAGATTAGAATTTCATATTACATATCAGGATCTAAAATTGTGATTGCATGCTCGAAAAAAATACGTAACAAGCACCTTGAATAACCATTGAGAGTCGGTCATTGTCTGCTCGAAAAAAATTGTCTGAGATATCATCCACCAACTCCAAATTTTAGCACAATGATCAAAATAGCATAATGATCAAAATAGCAGTAGTATATAATAAAGTGATTAATGTAATTTTGTAATGAAGTAATCTAATTTGAGAGTAGTAAAATGGTTGAGATCCTGGGTAATTTTGGATACAATATGTATATTTTTTCAGTAATTTTATAAACTATATAGTTCATATCGTAACTGTGCAATAAAAAAAAAATAATTAACTGATTGGAAGACTTCGTGTTTACAATAAATCGGATCTAAGAAACCTCGTCATATAACATTTAAGAAATTAACTATTCAAAAAATAGTGATTTTGCTTAGCAAAACGTTAATAAGAGGAATACTCCATATCAGTCGGTAATAATGAAGGGGGGAAAAAAAAGCGAATTACTGTGGTATAAAGAGAGAATTGAGGGCAAAATTAGGGTTACGTTTACAAAACAACTTGGATCAAAGAATGAGGCCGGCGAGAAGAAAATTGAGGTTTCTGAGGGTGGTTGCCCTTCTTCCAGCCAATGATTTCTAATTTTGCTTCTAATCAACAACCCTCATTCATTCATTCAGTCATGGTTTCATACTATGTGTGTGTGTGTGTATGTATGTATATATATATATGTAGAGACAGAGAAAGAGAGTGAGAATGCATCAGCTTCAGCTATATCTGATTCTGAGTATTCAAAGATTATTAACACGTGGGTGTTTGGATTGGCTTATTTTAGTCATTTGGCATCTGTTTATGCAACAACTATTTTAAGAGGCAGTGATGATATTTATCTATATTTTGATCCAAGTTGTTAATGGGGCAAGTTTTAGAGATGATCTGTAGCTTGGCTGGGCAATTTCAGTGGATGGTGAAATGTGATATTATTCTTCACAATTTGCAACCTTTTGTTATTGCAGCCATGGCGGATTAATCCTCTTGTCACATTTGTAAACAGATCTGAGCCTCTTTTTTTAACAAGTTTTCATCTTTTTACTGTTTTTGATCTTCTAAAATTTTCTAAAATATTAATTGTGGAAATTGCAGTAGTGTAATAATTTATTACAGATTAGTTGGAGGTATTGTGCAGTTTTTCATATCTCGACTCTGAGTTGTATGACCACTATAAAAAGTAGTTATAGATTTGTATATATTGTGAAAGAATTTTTGTTTTGTTGAAGATACAAATACAAATTAGGCTCAGATTTAGAATCAGGCTAAGAATGAATGACACCGCCATGGCTGCAACTTAACCGGTTGCATGATATCGTAGATGCCTTCCGGGTTGCCCCGCCAAGATACGGGTCATAATTCAAAGTCCCTTCCCTTGAGCCTCATTCTTTTAATGCATAGATTGATATCTTTACCATTAGCTATAATGTGAAGTTGATTATTGTCTAGTTCTATATTCAAATCATAAGCTGAGTTTGTTAGCAAGATTTTCAGTTTTAATTGGGTGTGCAAACATCCTTATTGTTCCTTATTACCTTTAATCATATACTAGTAAATTACCAGAGCAAATACCAAATGAAATACTTAAATGCACTACAGATTTGACCTGGTTCTTTATCAGTTAATGGTCGTTAGTACTTGCACTCGTATAAAGCGATGATGGCTTGTGAAAATCCTTAAAATACAAAAAATGGATACAACATATGATAAAGGAGTAGACTTGTCGTATACTAAGAACATCGATTTCTTAGAGTTGGTCAGTTGAAAGCCATTAATCGTATTTGACTTTTTAATTTTGTTTATTGGCTTATGATCTTCAAATTCCAGAACAGGAACTAATCATCTTTGCGTAAACATATTCCATCTTCTCACGATTTGATCACGCCGCAGCTTAGTTATGAAGCGAGTTAGAAAATGTGGTATAGACGTTTTTCTGTGATAATCTATAAGTTTAATATAGTTGAATAAAATATAAATGTTGTTACTTTCCAAGGTACTAATATGGTTGTGGAGTTTACTATTTATAATGAAAGACCATGCCTAAACTCTGTTTTACGAGGCATCAAACCTCTCAAACATATTGCTCGAAATTTGCTCCAAGTTTTAAGGCAGTCTATGTACATATCTTGCATGAGCCGACAAAGTTATTCCACAGGTTGAAATGTGTTACTATGAAATGTAACAATTAAAAAGTTTGTTAGTTGGTTCCATTTTCACATGATGTTGGTAATTACTAATGACATGATATTGTTATTTACTTATTTCTGTTTCTTTCGTTGGATAAGCTAAGAAAAATGATTTTCATTTCATTTTAACACAAGGTTAAAACAGTAAATTAAGGTCAAATCATACGTCAACGGTCAACCCACTATAAGATGAGATCCTCGTCTTCAATTTAGGGTTTGAGCGAAAAAAACTCTTGGACTGTAAAAAAAATAAAAAATTGTTACGTTAAACAACAATGATGCTCATGTAATTAATAAAAATACCGTATGAAAACTACTGCAAACTAACTCTCGGTAATAAATTAAGCTAAAGAACTACATCAATACAAATAGATAAACGTCAGTATTGTAGCATAAACGACACACAAACAATATATTTTCCTTTAAAAATTTTAAGTAATTATTATTAAAATAACCTTTTGAAGCTATGATATAAATATAAATAAAAAATATTAACTTCTTTTTTCGAACTTTAGTCGTTACTGTTGTGATTATTTAAGTTAATTATAAAATATAACATGATAATCACACGTGATTATTCTCTAATATAATGCGATTATCACGTGTTCGACATAATCACAAAATATGACTTGATAATCACATATTATTCATGTGATTATCAAGTTATAAAATGTGATTATTTTGAATAAAAATATTAATAAAAAATAATTATAAAAATATAAAAAAGTCAAAATTTATTTAAAAAATAGCTTCTAAAATTTATTTGAGTAAGGAGCTACGAAGAAGTTTTTATAAAATAACATATTTTGAATATTTAAAAAGTGATTTCAAAGTGTTTTCTACGTTCACACGAAAATTAATTTTCTTACTTGAACCCACGACTATATATATATATATATATATATATATATATATATATATATATATATATATATATATATTTCTTAGGGCTCACCTGACCACCCAACCGCTTACGTCAATTCCATGAGTTCGGGAGAAGAATACGAAGTGACCACCTAAAGTAGAGGTGCCATCTCCTTCTTCAAGATGCAAAGGCGACCAGCTTTAGCCATAGGAACTCCTTCTCTATCGTTCGAGTGTATCCCTATTGTCTTATCCAGATGTAAACGAGCAAGGTTCAGGCACCGGGCGAGAATAGGTAGTCATTATATATATATATATATATATATATATATATATATATATATATATACACACACACACATATGATCGATGTTAATAACCATATTTTTTTAAACTAATTCAAATTACATACAGTAAGCGTTGTGATTCCGTGAGTGCTTGAAAGGTGCTCGATGAAATGACCGAGAAAGGTATAAAGCTGCTGAAGAAGCTAGCTGTGATCGAGATAAGGTAATGACATGGTATCTTTATGCGTTTAGCGGTTTAGAACTTGCATGTTGATATACTGAATATAGTTATACTTTCTGCTCATTACAAATGTTTGAAATTTTGCAATTTAGTTCATCTTGTTATTATACATATAGATATAGATCCAAGGCATTGGTTTGGTCACAAACTTCAGCTTTATTATTCAAAATGGTTGCATTTGCAAAGCAAATTACCCATTTCTATTGGTAAAAACATGTCTAGAAGCTTAAATTTTCTATCAAGTATAATAATATTCGGAGTAATATTTATAATGTTTCTAAAAACTGATTTTTTTCTTTTTGTATAACTCGGGTTGGATTTATGAGAAGGTAAAGAAGTGAATCTTGTCGAAAAGTGTTCTACAACAAAGCACACCAGTAATGCATCAAATATCTTGGCCTTTTATATCTCTTGCATCAAACGAGTAGAAAAGCTGTTATTAAGTAGAATGACAAGATACATTGTTTTTTGAATTGTGTAGGAAATCGGACCATGTATATGCCCAAGTAAATGCAGTGGTTGTGGATGTGGCCAACCTCCCTAAGGTTATACATGTTCGTTTAAGATATATAGTGAAACTGGTATGTTATGGAATTTTAAAATCGCCAGATTGTTATTAGATTCACATTTATCTATGGCTATCTTCATAAAAATTTGAAACGTATGCTGATGTGTTTTTGAATAGAACTTTCATAATAATCTTATTCTATTAGTACAACAATTTAGTAGGTCTTATTACAGTTTGGATCACTTTCGGCGTCCCAACCCGTTCCCTTGTATGGTAATATTTCATATGCGGAACATAACCAATTCAAAAAACTCATAAGTAAATAGGCGAAATTTTTACATTTAAGGTCCGATTTGAGTTTGATTAACCACCTCATTTCACATCTTTTTTTTTCCTACAGTTGTTCGAGAACACAGAATATATGCATATTTTTTGAAGCAGGTGCAACTCACTTCAAATCAAAAGTAGAATAGCAGAAACTGTCATCCAAGTTGAAACTAAATAGGAATATGAATATTCATTTTATATTTATATTTCTGGTATTTATTATGAGATTTTGGGATCAACTGTAACTTACAATAGTCCAAGAATTAATCATTACAATTATGATTAGTTGTTAGCCTTTGGGATAGTAAGGAAGTACTGTTATGTTATAGTACTAAAGAGCTACTACTGTGTTTGTATTATGCCGGAGAAAGTATCAAAGTTGTGTCATCGATTCTTAAAGAGGTGAAACGCTCAATTTTTTATTTTTTTATGTAGTACGCAATTTTGGTGAGGGTACGCGATTCTGGCGTGGGTACTCGATCGCGTACTAACAACATAGAAAATTTATGATTAAGTTTTAGCACTAGGTACGCGATTCTGGTGAGGGTACGCGATTGCGTACTAACAACATAGAAAATTTCTGATCAGGTTTTAGCACAAGGTACGCGGTCCTGGTGAGGGTACGCGATCGCGTACCTGTGCTGAATTTCTGAAAAGTGCACCAAACTCAGTTTTTGAACCAAATAAACACTTGACAACTTTTAACTCATTAAAATGCAAATCACCAAACTTTGTATATATCATTTAATCAACATTATGAACACAGATTATTTGACACATTTGCCACACTTACAACAAAGAATTGATTTGAACTTAAGATCAAAATGACCATTTTAAACACTTGTTGCGACCATTTTAAACACTTGTTGCAACAACTTGGCAACTATTTTCATTCACAACAACTTGAAACTCTTTTCATTACATCTAGTTTCATGTTCATTCACTTAGCTTCGTGCTAATCCCCCACTTTAATCCCTGCAGGTCATGTTTGATAGGGGCGGGCAGGAGGATTATATTTGAAAAGAATGTTTGATCGGCTGGCAACTCTGATATATTTTGATAAATAATGAAAGTTGAATTTTGTAACCCCCGTATTTGTACGATGTTTTGAACATTATATGTATTTACCTTTTGTAAATATTGTTAATATAATATATTTTGACCTACGCTTCCGAATTAAAGAGTATTTTATAATATACTAAGAGAGGGGCGTTACACTTTGTCCTTCCGGTGATCACTTTGATCTTTCGATTCACTTGCACCTACAACATTAAACAACTTAAGGAGTAAACAATAAGCTTAGTGAGCATATAGGCAATTAATTTGAGCATCAAGCAACAACAATTAACAACTAACAACTTGGGCAATGTAGAGATTATAAACCACTTAGGCGGATCCATTATCAACTTACAACTTGCACAATGTGCAACAACTTAGGCTAACATAAAGTTAGCTAATCTCTACAATGCATCAACAACAATAACAATCAAGTATAATTTAAAACAAACAACTCCATTTGATCATGTGGAACCTCTTGCACGTATGCAATTCGAAATTCACACGACCAATTACCCAAATAATTCCCGTATCACTCACCTTTGCAATATAAGCAAAACAATGATCACAAGAACTTCCACTTCCCTTAGCACCTATCAAACATTGCATAACAATTTAATAACAAATTTAACACTTAACAAGACCATATTTAGTTCATTTCCCCATCAACTCCTCTCCCTTTCAAGTTGGCCAGTTTGACTTTTGGTCAAACCAAACACAACTTCATCGATTCTAAATCATAACCACTCTTATAACTTAATTACTTGTAGCACTACTTTCATCATCACTAGTAACACCACAATGACTTGTTTAACTAGTAATTAGGGTGAGTTATTACTAATTAACACAATTTTTCAACATAACCCACCATAGTTTGAATTGATGTTAACAATAACAAATTCTAAGCTTAACTAACATCAATCAAACATAAACCACCCTCAATTTTATTTAACTCATCTCTACACCCTCAAATTAGCGTACCCCTAAACTTCTAGGTCAAATAAACAAGAATACAAACATACCTTAGGTTAGAGATGATGATTTAGAGTTGAATTAAACTCTTTGATTTTTAATTTGATAGTTTCCAACAGATTTCTTCCTCTCCTTCTTTCTCCCGTACCCTTTCTTTTCTTTCTGGAATGTTTTAGATATGTGTATGTATGCATATCGATATGTACATGTATGTATATATGAGTTTTGTATTTTGGTCCCCCATATAATTAAACATCTATATTTCTAACCCCTCAAGTTTTATTTACTTACAAATTTATCATTTGACTATTTATCCCCAATATATTATTTAACAATTTTACAACCATTAATATTTTATACAACAATTTATAATAAGTATTTTTTATACCCATTAAAATAATACCTCAAATTTCGGGGTGTTACAAGAGGTATTTCATTCAGGTTTATATCTTCATCAAAAGCTTTAGGGTATCCCATTTTCTTCTAATCGTTAATCACTTTTCTTAATCCAGGATTCAATCAAGTGTGCATTAAGATAAACTCACATGATAATAGGGAAATTTTTAACCTTTTAACCTATCCTGGACTCGACTCTATAGAGTGTAGATTCAAGAGGAAGTAGCAAAATAGGTTAATCGAGCGGATTGTGTAGCGAGTCAAAATGCAGTTGTGTCGACCTAATAACATTTACTGTCATTTTTTCTTTGAATTTAAATTGTTTTTTGTAGTTTTCCAAAAGATTGCTCACCATCCAAATTCATACCTAAGAGATGCCCTTATTGAGCTACTACTTAACGATGGACAGTTCAAGTACTGTTGTTTCTAGACATATAGTTTGTTAAGGATGAAGTGGCAGGATGGGCAGGTTGTGTGGTTCGTCTAACATATTAAAACGAGTGAACCATTTTACAGGACACGCCAATATTTTATGGTTTATCTTGTCTTTATTGATTAATCTATTTCAATACAGTTGCATAGTATAGTCTCTAAGCCAGTCAGTCATTGACACATTGATATCAAAATGTGTAAGTGCAAAAAAACCACTTGTGGTGGCAGGATGTGTGCCTCAAGGAAGTCAAGATATTAAAGAGCTTCAGGGTGTCACGAGGTATTAAAGATCTTCAAGGTGCGTCAAGGAAGTCGGGATATTAAAGAGCTTCAAGGTGTCATCAGATCGATCGAGTTGTAGAGGTTGTTGACTGTTGAGGAGACCTTTAAAGGTCACGAGGTCCAACTATTGACCTGCAAAACTCTACCAGCACTTGATCTTCTTAAGGTAATATTCTTATCTATTTGCGGTAATAATAATTGTTGTAGAATTCACCATCTACAGATCAGACAAAATGGACGGGTCATATAGGCTAGGTAACAGGTCAACAGTTGTAATTTTTGGGCACATGTCGAAACACCTTTGTTGAGTTAATCCCGAACACGTGAAAATTATATTTTTATTTTATTTTTTTTCTTTAACTAACTGATATCGTTTATTATATTTAAATTGTTATCAATTCAATGATGATGTAGTTTTTAAATAAACTTATGAGATTTATGTGTTTAAAGTACCCTTTGGGCTAATTTTGACCCGTTTATCCTGCTTTCTTAAATGCTATTTCTTTAGTTGAACATTTGGAGATAAACCATAACAACCATTCAATTACTCCTGCATTTTGCAAGAAACCGCAATATTCTATGTAGGATTGTTGCACCTCAGCTGAACAATTTTGAAGGCCTTTTTTTTACTGAAGAGGATGAAATCACTATCATTTTCTTTTGATTTTTTTAGTTGTTAACTTATTACGAATTTATATCAATGACCATACATATCTTGTAGAGTGAGGAGCCGAATCTCGAAGCTTTTTCTCTGGGAGCTTTGATCCTGCCTTTATTTTGAAGGTATACACCAGTATTTGATGTCTTCTTATTGTTCTACAGTCATGGAGGTTCTTTGTATTTTTTTCTCGACCCAAAGCAAAAAGGACTAAAGACCACAAACACCAGCATAACTAAATGTATACGACAACCCGAATACATTAAAATTGCCGATACCTTAACATGAACCAAACATAAACCAAATAATAGCATCAAAAAGGCTACCATACCCCTTGCTCGACTCTGCTTCTTCTGAGCAAAATGACCAACACCACATGTCGCGACTACAACCTGCCTCGACTCGGGAAACTCTTATGAAACGAATGCAAAACTCTAGACCATATTTTCCATATCGAGAAGAACTCCATTTGGCAACTTCCATCGATCACGCATATGAAAGACCGGGATAGAAGGATTAAATTTAAGTGTCAATAACTTCAATCTTACAGTCTTGTAAATAACATCAACAACTAGCAAAGCTGTCCTAGAACCTTTCTCAAACAACCGATTATTCCTTTCATGCCATATATAATACGTAGTTGCAGCAAGAACAATCCGAGAAACTACACTTCTACCGGCTTCTGATAAGAAATAGGATGTAACTTGGCAACGCTTGGGTAAAACACTTTTTCAGACAAATATCAGTATCAATTAAATATATTTTCTTATTTACCTTATGTATAATTAAATATTTTTTTTCCATTGTACATTATAATGAAACTTTATTTTGTTACATTTTTTCATGCAAACACATATTAATTAAACATTTAATATACGTTTTACAACAGTTTTTTCATAAGTGACTACTAATCCTTCATTTGTCTTCACTTTGTTTCCATCCAAACATATATAAAAATGAAAACATACACATAATGTAGTCATATATACATAACTGCTACGTATATGATTTAATCAAATACATAAGTGTTATGTATCATTATGGTATAGCAAACTTCTATGTACATGAAGTGTACAATATTAACGTTTATTTCATGACAGTCATTTAACCGGGCAACGCTCAGGTATAACACTAGTGTTAGAAGTGGAGGGAGGATAGAATTAGTTTGACTTTTCAGAAATATATAGAATGTGGGTAGTTATTTGTATTTCCTTTTATTTTTTTACTTCTTTTAAACAAAAATTAGTTGGTAGTTAACCCTCATGCATAGGCACAAGAGCCACGTTTAGCAAATTCTTTTTTATCTTATTCAATTGTAAAAGGCAAAAAGACCAAAACATCCATGGTCTTGTTCCCTTGACCAGTTAACCTGGTAAAATAAAAGATGGCGCGAAGGACAACACTGGAAATCCAGTAATCCAGTGAAAATTGACTATAAAAACAGTTCGTCTTCCTCGAATTAGGGTTTGGGGCAAAAGAAAAAACTCAGACAATAACAGAGAAATGAAGCAGCGGAGGGAATGGATGTTTCTCGAGGGTTGTTGACCCCCTTCGCCGCTTATGATTTTCCAATTTGCCCCCAATTTCTAACAACCCTTTTTCACTACGTAGTACGTACGTATATATATCTATATCTATATCTATATATATATTCGATCGATAGATCAGCTTCTTTACAGGCAAATATCGTAAACCATAACAACCATCATCAACCCAATAATAAACACAGGGACGATTCATGTAATTTACTCTATTATTTTTCTGAAGGGTTTTACAATGTATCCACCGAAACTATAAAATAGAGGCTGTGATGATGAATTTCTAATTGTCTGAGTTAATTGGTCAAAGTTTGAGATATACCGTATCTTGGCGGGGCAACTTTCCGGTGGTTCGATACATTCGATGCCGCCGTGATTACTGCAGCCATGGCGGTTTATCCTCTTTGCACCGATTGTTTTCACAGATCTGAGCCTCATTCATTTTTACTTTTAATATTTCTTTTTATTGATATCTACAATTGCTTATGTTTTTTCTTCCCAAAATAATCTAAATTTGGTGAAGGTGTTGATGAAGTGTTTATGAAGTGCATTTGGTCTAGTGGTATGAAAGTAACCTATTAATCTCAAGTTTGTGTGTTCAAGTATCACTTGACACAACGTGTACATAATACGTGCATTTGAACAGTGTATATATTTGTGATTATACGATGTCGGGTAAGTTGTAGGTTTGCCGTTCAAAAAATGTGGGTTTGCCAAGCTATGTTTGACTTGTGAAGGGGTAAAACATAACCCAAATTGACCCATTCAAGTAAATGGTTTGAAATTGCCTCCTTTTTAGCTGAGGCCGTGATGACGAGTCTATTAAATGTCTGAGAAGATTGAGCAAATATGAGATCTACTGTATCTTGGCGAGGTGATTCTCTGGCCGTCTTGTGTGGAATTCGATATTCTCGGTTTTCTAATACTGATGCAGCTGAGAATTTGCAGCCATGGCGGTTAAATCCTCTTTGTTTCGATCCTTCTATAGACCTGAGCCTCTTCCTTGTTATACCCGAATGTTTTTATATCTTTAAGTACAGAATTCATATTTTGAAAACATATTAGAGAACTTTAACTTATGATTTAGTCATTTCTAGCTTTAACCTTGACTTTTACAAGCCTTGTTCCCTTTTGCTGATGTATCTGTTATGAAAATGAATTGATTTTCTCAACTTCACTGTTGACTGTACTTAAGTCTTTTAATAAGAACACTAATAATAGATTCTTTATTCAAATTTGTCTTGTTACCACCAAGTTTCTGATATTTGTTTTGCTATTTGGTGAGGAAATAAGGACCATTACATAGACTTCCCAGTGGCAGTCATAATGTGCTGGTCCTTTGTGGAATACTGCGTGTTAAGTAAATTGAACCATTGTGAGTGATTGAATCATTTACTTACTGACAGATATGAGATTGTAATTAAACTTTGGAATGTATAGTTCATGATGACAGCATCATTGATTTAGAAGTAATGAGACTGTGTGATGGTGTGATCTCAAGAGGCTTAGTGAGCTGTTAAATGTAGTGCAAGAGTGATACTATATTGACAACTTAATCGGTTCCCAGACAACCAGCCTAATCGGACGTCTAAAATAAGGTAGCTATAGATTTGAGTTTATATGCCATGTGAAATACAATTTTACTGGTTCCTTTCTTATTTTTGTTGATTTTGGACAGATAGCATCACTTTGATTGATCAGGTTTTGAAGTCTCTCGATCTCAACCGTCACTGCACCTGGTCAGTTGTATTCACTTTTGATAATTCGAGTGTCTAATGGACTTTTGCGCAAACATATTTATAGGACCACAAAGTTAATTAACAATCGTTGCTTTGATCATCCGGGTACAGTTTCTGTATTACACATACTACCGTTGTTTGACACATTGTTGTATCTGTTTCAAGAATTAGTGAAAATCGTGAAGGCGTTTGTGACAGTTTATCTGTTTCTCATGAATTATGGCGTATGCTGTTAGATAGAATCTGGAAGTTTTTTGCGGCTGTAGTCTTCTAAAAGCCATGTGCTTCAGGGCTGAAAGCATATTAAGGGCCTGAAGTTATTGACTTTTATGTAATACTTATCTAGTTTAATGACAGATAATTCTAAACCTAACATTAGATCAGTTATTTTGTATTGCTGGTGGCTTTTCTCTTTTGCATTTAACTGTAAAACTTAGTTAAGACATGCTGCTTGACTTAACCGGTTGACCTGGAAGTGCCTAACGCAGTTTATGTTACCAGTTTCAACCTGAATTCATCTCAGAGTAAGAGCGGAAAGGTATATAAAGATAGAGAAACACGATGCCTGAAATAATGATCTTTTACCTAAGCTGAATTCTTGACCAAGAGCTTATATGCTGCTGAAACTCGGGATTCATGATCGATTTAGTAAGTTGACGGAGCCATTGGGTTGTGTTTTGTATATGCGAACTGAAATCGGAAGCCATGAGACATTATGATAGAATATTGATTTGTTTTTTGGTTATCTAACTATATTTATTCATGGGTGGTGTAATTTTTGTTTATACATTTTACAGTTGAATGATATTTTTTTACCACCAATGGTTTAAATGCACTATACTTTGAGTTACAAATGTAAGGGTTGTTTTATTAGGCTTCAAATAACCATAATTCCAATTTTTTTGATGTTCTTCTGTAATGAAAAGCATATTCATCTCAAGCTCAATAATACACAGGTTTTACTTGGTAGCATGGTTGATTTTACCCAATTCTAATGTATATATATATATATATATATATATATATATATATATATATATAATAAAAATATATAATATAATATATACTAGGTATAAGTTTTGTATCAACCTGGCAATTGGGTCGGGTCGGGTCGGGTCGGGTCAAAATGGATTTGAGTCGAAACGGGTCAGATTTGTCGAAATGGGTTTCGGTCGGGTTGGGTCAAAATATAAAAAAGTGTTCCAATATAAGTCCCAGATTTGTTTTTTACTTTAATGTTTTTTTAATTATTTAGCAACTAATAGTAGGCGATCTAATGAATGGTAAGTGATAATGATAATGAGTATAAAATAAGGATGCAAACTAGTCGAACTTCTATTTGAGTCGAACATAACTTGAGAGCATTGAAATCAAACTATAGATCAAGCTATGGAAACGAGTCAACCTATTGAATTGAGCTTAAGATGATCAAAGTCAAGGCTCGTTTGCAGCCCAGATCAAGAATGTTAATTTTCTAAACTTTCGAGTTGTGGAAGTGTGGTGAAGCTGATGTTTAAGGTGAATGGAGAGAAGTGTTAAAAGTTTCCTTGTGCATGAAAGTGTGGTGACTGAAATTGTTAGCTTTGTAGTCATGGAGAACAACTATTTATGTATTGGTTTTAAAACAGAGTATGTCTTCCATTTAAACAGCAGCATGAGAATGTTACATTGTTACAATTACATTTCACCCATAAATCTCCTATTGTTATCACTTACCATTCATCTTAAGAAACGCTACTTCTAAGAGTTGGGATCAACGCTTCTATATCCTCTATTAGTTCTTCTTCATCTACTTCATCTACTTCATCTACTTCATCATCATCTATACATTGTAAAAAAGATCTAATATTAATATATAAAAAAAGATAA